>CANXYI012137356.1:0-12950 GCA_948208565.1 Hura crepitans | reverse complement strand
AATGCCAAAGATGCATATGCTTGGGGATGTTTCTAAGGTTGTGGCCCATGTACAGTATCACTAGGTTCAGCTGTGGTTACATCACCTACTCCTTGTATTGTAGTAGGAGCATAACTAGCTACTTCCTCTTTGCATTCCTCTGGTGCTCTATTAGACATCTTGACTTACTATAAAAATAATAGAACCTATCAGCCTCTTTACAGTGTAGCGTACTAGAATAATCAATTCCTAGACACTAGCCCACATGTAAAATACCTAGGAACATTTAACCTATGCTATGATACCACTAAATGTGACACCTCCTACCAAATTTTTAAAGAAACCCGATAAGTGATGCATTTCCCATAGGTTACCCATCCTAAAATTACCTCGACCGTGCACTCCTTAACACATATGGAATATTCATTAGTTTGCCAATCATTACTTAAATGGTCATTCTATTGCTTAGACATTTCCATTTAGGGTATATTAAGTCCAAACACTTAATTTTTACCTATTATAAAATCTACAGAAATTTGGCTAGCACAATAGCTACCCAGGTGATGTTTTGAAAATTGTCAACCTGTAGAAAAACACTTCTAATTACCTTTAACACCTCTGCTATCACCTCTAGGACCCTTCTAGTCCTTTATCATTATCACCATATATATCACAAACATACCATCATCACATAGGCCTTAGGCCCACAACATCAAATTAAGACACATATTATAACCATTCAACAGGCCAATTTATTTACATAACATGTATAACTTTTTATTACATACACCTATAACTTCTAAGTTTGTTGGATTCATAACCTATAGTATTTACATGAGTGCTTACTAAAAGCATTTCAAATGCAATAGGTCACACCCTTCTGTGCCTTTGCTATTACACTGTAAAATGCTTGAGGCTGGACTGCTACTTACTTTTACTTGCACACAAAAACACTAGTACGTTGAGTATAAAACTCATTGGTAAATTTAATGCATTAAATCCATGTCACTTGAATACACTCAATTAAAATAACATGCCATAGATGTAGAGATGAAATACATAGTACTTATGTTGTAAAATAATAATATATTTATTCATTAGTCTGATAATATAATTTTTTATACTTTATATCACTCTAAATAGTCATTCATACATGCCTTGTTATTTTCAATCACTAGGTAAAATATTTAATTTATTAAATAGGCCCGATTGGGTAGATTACACTTTAAGATACTAGACCAATAGGGAATTTAAACTATGTAGTGGCCCATATTCTGGACCCTGACCATTGCACCGATCTAGTTTAATAGTAGGGATCAGTTCACTAGAACCTCTCAAATCAGATGGTGGATATCAAGGATCAGTCCATAGACCTACCAAATCTAATAATCACAATACGGATGGTAAGGACCAATCTGTAGACCTCCTAAATCCATTAATCATCAATCAACCATCACAATCTAGATACCAAGGATTAGTCCATAGACCTCCCAAATCCAACTATCAATAAAAAAAATCTAGTAACTGCTAATCCTTAAGTTGACCGATCAACTTATCCATTAGGTGTCTAACTAATGGGCCATTTATCTTTATTCTATATCCATTTACTTACTGATCATCATTTAATAATATTTATAATCTATTAACAGTCAGTTATAAATTTATTTCCATAGTCTAATTTTGACCCGGACAGTTACAGGTCTATTTTGGTCATACTGGATAGTTATAGGTCATTTTACTATGTATGTATAAGTCAAATTTTACTACAAATTATGCCATAAATCTAAGTCCAGTTACATGCAGTTCAAATGCCATTTATAAGATACTTTCTAATTAGTCAATTTGATAGGATAGTTATAGGTTCTTTTTCCATTTTTGTACACTATTACAGGCATATAGCCATAATTCATAGGGCACCACTTCATGCCAATTCACTTACCATTATAGGCCACATATCATCTCATGTCATACATCTCATAATGCGACTAACTTTGGCCTAAAATTCCATTTCAATTGATCATACATATTACTCAATACTAGCTCAAGTTTACGGCCTATGCCTTATAAGTCTATCTTCAAGCCATATTATACACCAATTCTTCACCCCATTTTTCACACTAAGCTTACCAGTTTACAAGCTATATTTCTATTCATGATTACACATACTTCATGCCAATTTCATGCCATGGATTACATGCTCATGTAATCATGCCAAACATACACATTACTTACCACATTATACCATGCTACCCTTTAGCATACATCCTCTCAGCCATACCTTTTTTTATAGCCATACACATGCATTTTTTCAGAAGTTATCATACATACACATTCTATATCATCATTCTAGCATAGGTATACATGTATATACCCATAGAGATTATGATATTTTTATCAAAGACGAGAGTGGTTAATGGAGTTGCCACTTGGCCTCTACACCAGGATCTTTGATCTTCTATACTAGAAAGGTTCAGAATTTTTTATCTTATTTATGCCCTAATAATATGTTCTCCATGTATATTGTAATGTTTATCAGTCCCTTATCAATCAAGCATACATCATTTTTAATTTAAATTGTATCACTTTTTCATGTAAGGAAGTAAATTGCAATATTTATAAAATATAATATGTACATCCAAAAAATGGGTCATTCATTATTTGTTAATTGACCTAACAACTACCTATATTCCATAGGAATTAGTGGTAATTGCCCAACTCCCATCTCCAGGAGATTAGCCTTTATTGAAATACATTTAGTGATTGTGACTTTTGATTAAGGAAATACAAAACCATTTTATTAGAAAATGCAAGTTAATTATATATAAAATCATTTGGTGTGAAAGTTAGGTTTTAGCATGTAAAACAAGTTGTTTACTAGCTATTACAACCCCAAAATAAGCACTTAAATGTAAATCATACAAATCTAAAGAGGTAAATTGCAACACTAAAATGGTCTTGCTTCTAAATTGCCTAGTCCATGTGGAAATTAGGGAGGTTTATTCTTAGTCCATGTAGACCATCTCTAGGGAAGAGTTAAGTTCATTCCATCCTTCAATCCAATAAGGGAACTCGATTGATAACTTAGACAATAACAAAGCCAAACGAGGTTAGGTCAAGGTTATATAAGCATAGGTACATGATAAATAAAATATGAACATATCTATAACAAGTAAATTGAGGGTTATCAATTATACAAATAAAGCATACTTTAAAGAGATATCATATAATTCATCATGTATAAGTCTGTGCGAATGTATAGCCTTTGTGACACAGAGTTTATGCACACTACCTTTCAGTCTCATACTTATAATCACATGCTTTCAATATTAACATATGAATATATTGATTCACATCAATCAACTATCATATACCAAAGTGCCTTGAAATATAAAATCATGCTTATTGGATATAGGTTCATGTAGACCAGTTTGCCATATTCATATAAAAGGGAGAAGGCCATGCAGACTAACCTATCATGCTTATGCCTAAAGGAGCTAAGTTAATATGAACCTAATTACACACATGATTAGATTTGTGTGATGATCAATAACATCATGCAACATACTTAACATTAGCTATAAGAATTAATTCCACATCTTATGTATCACTATGATTGCTTACTCATCATGAATAGAAGTGGGGATAACAAAGTACCACCTCACTTGGACATCAATTTCAGAGATCATAAGCCTGTAAGATATCAAGAAACCTTTAATAGATCTCAGACATTACCTGAACAAGAAGTCTTTTCAAATAATAACACAAAAGTCTCAAGGTTTAGGTAAAGATGGTTTGAGTTGCTCTTCCTTCAAGCTCCTGAATGCTTTATGCTATTTTAAGGTGTATTTTTAGTTGTAATTTTTTAGCCTCTCCTTAGGAATTGATGTAGAGAAGTATTTATACTTTGTCTTTAGGTTTTCCTCTTTTTATTCAGAAAGGAGTCCCAATCCTTAAAGGATTCTGGCTTCTAGACTGAATAGGTAGGATTCTTCCTCTGGAGTGTTTTTTTCATCGACAAGTCCATGCAGACTTATCTGTACTTGTCCATGCAGATTAGGCTTTTGGCTTGCTGGTCCATGGGCTAGATCTTGGCCTGTTCACATAGTTAGTCCATGCGAACATTATTTAATAGGTCAGTGCAGACCTACCTCTTGATGATTTTGTGCTATGCTTAAGAGTTTATCTCTACCTATCATCATAGGTCAAAGGTGAGGTGTCTATAATTGCCCCCACCTTGGTGTGTGCTGTGTATCAATAGTAAATATCAAAGTATTTACATTAGGGATACTTACCTGTAGCTTTATATACTTATGCTATTATTGAGTAGACTTTAACATTGACTGTGGATTAGCTTATGAGGCATGAATCTTAAATGATAGATTAGCTTATAAGGCTAAACCTTAAATGATAGATTGTCTTATGAGGCTGAACCTTGAGATGATGGATTAAACTTGCCATTGATCCATGATTAGAGAATTAAACTCGATGTTCAAACTTAGTGGATTAAACTCAGAGTTGATATACAATTATAGATGGAGCTTGTGGTTGATCTAAGTTTATGGATGGAACTTTAAGTCGATCCTACAAAAAGGAAATAGAATTTTAGTTAAGTTGTAAAGAGAATAAGTTTAGCCTTTGAGAGGCATTCCCTCCTTTTCTTTCTTTAGAATTTCTGGTAGTCAAAGGTCTATGTGGACTTTATTGGTTATGGTCTATACAGACTTTGTTGATCATGGTCCATACAGACTAGTAGGGTGGAGGTCTATGCGGGCTTATTGTATTAGAACTATAACCATATCTTTTCCCTCTCATTTCTTATTTGTGTCTTTTCCAGTCTCTTTCTCTAAAGTTTTTCTCTCCACTAGACAACTCACCAATGGCTTTTTACCTAGGTAGTGCCCCCCTTCATCTTCTTCCAATAGTAACGAAACACCAACTATAATCCTCCTTCAGAAGGGAACTAGATCAGTGCCTTCTCTGCCTCCACTAGAGGACATTTCCATGAGGACTCCAATCAACTTTATATTGTCCATCATTGTCAATCGGCCCTACAGCACTTCTCTTGTGAATGGGGTGGCATTTGGTGACTCGATCCCCATCTTGGTAGATTTGGCGCACTATGCTTTCTCTGAAGTGTATCCTCAGGTATGTTTTCCATCTCCTTTATGTCCCCTAACCATTTGATCGAGTTTTCTTATGTTTTCATGCTATGAAAATTTTTTGGTTCGATAAGTCTATGTAGACTAAGTAGTCTGGGGCATGATGGGTCTATACAGACTTAGATTATTAGGACAGTTGGTCCGTGTAAACTAAAATTCCATCTTTGCTTTTGGAACTTGTTATGTGATCATTCCGGATACTCTTTCTTTTGAAGTCTATGCAAACTTGTTGTTGACTACTTTTTGTCCTTGTTGACTTGTGTTTGACTCTATTTGTAGTTTGTGCAGACTTTTGTGTGTCTATGAGTAAGGTCTATGTGGACCAGTCTTGCAATTATTCCTTGGTCTGTACAGACCTTTATTGAAAATTGTAGTCTATGCAGACTCTTATTGACTTCTACTTTGTTTATTATGTAGACACACCTTAAGTGTGGTGGCACCTTGTCTGGGCCCTAACAGTGGTATTCCACCATGCCAATGGTGGTAAAAGAATAGGGTTTGGTTGACTAGCTTCCAAACCTTCTTGGATCACGTCATTGACAGGGACTTCTATCGCGATTTGCAGGCCTTGAGGGAACTGTTAGATAGGTTGATGGAGACCACCTACACTTTCCATCTATCCTTCAGTGTGATGATGATCACCCCCTTCGATTAGGCCTTTATCACTAGGGATCCTTACACAGGCCATGCAATTGCCTTCAATGCCTACTACCATCACCCATCTTTGAGGCTATAGGAGGTGAAAGAATTGCTAGGTTTCATCCCTCAGGACCGAGCTAGAAGTATTCACTACACGGACCTATAAGAGAGATAGGGAGAGGAGTCCCCTATCAGTCAGCTAGAGGTGGACCAGTATACCCATTACTTTGTCCTGTATTTGTTAGGTACCACTCTATTTGCCAATGCCAATGATACAATGAGTTAGAGCTTCTTTCTAGTCTTACAAGAGGTTGAAAAGATAGGCAACTATAACTAGTGTTATTCTTCTCTAGGTTGGATGTTCTGGAGTCTAGACATGGCTGTGTGAACCAGAAAGAGCCACCGCTTTGTTCAGGGCTTTATATCGGGCGTCTTGGTAAGCAACTCCTTTTTATTTGTTCACTTTTCTTTGGAACTTCATTATGACCTTTTTTCTTATTATTTCAACTGTAGGCTTATGAGCTCCATTTATTTGCTCAACCTTATGAGCTAGATATGGCTTGTCACTATCCAGTGATTGATAGATAGGTATGACCTACTTTTGGCCCATGGAACACTGCCTCCTTGATGCAGCACCGGTAATACTTTAGCTTCTGGGTGTAGACTGACATGAGTATTTCTTACATATCAAGTCAAAAAAATTTGTTAGCCATTTATTCACACTTAACTAATGTTTACTTGTGCAAATTGATTTGGCTTGGTAGGTCTCTCCCATCAATGAACTGCCTCTTCCCCTACTCTTAATTTGATGCTTGTCCTTCCACCACCTTCTGCTGACCACCCTAGAGACATATTGCTAGTTTTTAGGAGAACGAGTGGTAAGCTGGTATTTGAGGCCTAACATTTGCCTCATTCCACTAAACCCTCCTAACTTAATGCTATTTGGGAGGTATATTGATGACTTGGATTTCATGCAAGGCATAACTGTGGGAATTCTAGGGGCACGTTGGTAGAGGATAGCACTAAGGGTTATGCTTCTTGGGGCTTCAGCTCATCCACTCTCATAAGTGCCATATACATCGGGACTTTCTCCACCTTAAGTGAGTTTCTTAATCCTTGACTCCCTCAATCACCCTTTTTTTGTGATGTTTTCTTATATTTATGTGTGATATTATAGCCTACTACTATCTCTGGGGCTGACCTGTCCTCCTCGAATAAGCATTTGAGAACTACTTCTAGCTTTCTCGATTCCCAATTTTCACCTCTCCCTAATCATGGCAGAGTTTTGAGTTCATCTACTGATCTAACCTCCTTACGTGATGAGGTGATAGGGACCTAAGGATGTCCTAGAATTAGGCTACATGCGCTATGGCATTGATAGAGGGCTGTCTTTTGCTAGGCTCTATATAGAGGAGAGATAGCCGATGGCATTTAAGCTTGAGAACACCACACTCCAAGGTTATTAGGCTCGCCACTTGCATTATTTGGGTCATTTGTTGCATAAGCCTTATTTTTCATTCCTCTAATTAAGTGAAGAAGGCTCCCATGGAAAGGACCGCCTGAGTTACAGAGGTACTTAGGAGGGCCATGATTGATGAGACTAAGGTACTTATTGTAAGTAACCTTCCTATCATTGTTAATTTGGTGTATGTTGTGTACGTTTATGCATGTCATGTATGATATACATGTCATGTATGTTATATATGTTATGTATGTTACATGTATATGTTACATTAATCCTCCACTCTTCCTATATAATGAGTTGTTGAGGTGGGTAGCAGCTTTACACGGGGCCTAGAGGAAAATGAGAGCCTATAAGGTGGTTAAGAAGCTTGTAATCTCCTCTGAGGATAAAGACACATAGAAAGAGGATGACTTTGAGGAGTAGGCCAAGAGGCACCCCCTTCTTTTCTCTTTCTTTTTCTTTTATGGTTGTTATATGGGGAGTAAAATGTAAGGCCTCCCCCCTCTTTTAGTTGGGGATAGGAATTGTCGCTTCTTATTTTTAAGCTTTCAGAATTTGTACATTTTAATTTTCCTTAAAGCACATTCACCTTCAGATTTTATTTTGTTATAAATGTTTTATCTTCCCTTATGCACTTGCATGAACTTAAGGTGTTTTAGTCTGTGCGGACTTTAAAAAATCATTTTGGTTTGGGCAAATTTTGGTTAACTTAGTCTAGGTGAACACTTCCTAAATATGGTCATGGACTTGGCATGGCAATGGTGTAGACATCTATCTTTAGTCCGCATAGACTATGATGCCATTTCTAGGTCCGTGAGGACTTCCTTACATGTTTTGGATTCATATTCCTGATAAGAAGAGGAATGGATTTTTTGACTTATAAATACTGCCTTTCTTTGTTTTCTCACCCCATACTCTCATCATGTCTCCTTTCCACCTAGAGTTGTCTAAAACCTTGGAATCGAAGGCCTCTTAGGCTTCCCTCATTCTCACCTTTTTGCTGCTCTTAGGTTTCTAAGGAAGGTTCGGATTAACCCCAATTTCTTAAATGCTATAGCGTAGCACTGGGACCCTATCTTCTATGTTTTCGTCTTTGGCCAACAAGAGATTTGTCTAACCTTGGAAGAGTTCGCTACAATTTTAGAGTACAAAATTACTCCTACCACCCTTTTAGCCTTGCCTTTCTTCGAGGACCGCTATCCTATGGATATTGTCCTCACTTTTGGTTTTTCTCCAGTTATGGCTTGTAAAATGATTTTAAGGGTAGGCCTAATTTCTTTGCGAGCAATCTTAGACCATGCCTATCAAATTTTTGTTGACTTAGTGGGATGAGCAAAGTGTATCCTGTTATGCCTTTTTGAAAGCTGGCTCATTATTACTTCCTGCAATGAGTGCTGCGATTTCAAAGTCATTCACCTTCTAGCTACGACATGCTCTTGCCATTATTATTTTAGCTAAAACCATCTATGGTTTTGATGTGCTAATGAAAGGAGATATTAATTTTGTGACTAGGAGTTCGCTTCTCTTGCAAGTATGCATCACGGACTTTACTTTGTTGTGACCCTAATTTTTGCCTAGTACACCTGTTATAGTTTTTGCACTAATGGGTCTGCCTAATTTTTGCTTAGGTGGTCCTTTGCAGATTTTCCAACCCAATGGGTTCTTCTTTTCTTTTTTTTAGGTTTGATTGCAAGAGAAGCTAAAATTGCTAATTCCTCCACTCGAAAGACTTTAGGCGAAGTATGGCTCATACCATCATTGTGAGAGGAAGCTTATAATGAAGTGTGACTCCTTTGACTAATGGCTCTCATAACTTGACTTTGCTATCACAATGCGATGGAGATGTCCTTAGTGGAAAATTAGCTATTTTACTATCTCTTGCCATGCCGATTGTGTTCCCTTGATCGGGTTAAAACTTGCTACCTTTTACATCCCCTCACGCATCTTGCCATAATTTGGTCTAGTGCAAAGGATACCTACTGAGCTTCTGGGATTCCATGGTGGCCTTTTGAGTCATCACTTCCTATGCTCTTTCCCTGACTTATGGCAATAATGCACCATCTTGAGGGACATGCCTAATTATACAATCAATGCTATTAATACATATGAATATTACAACAAGTGCATCTTAAGTAATGCTAAAGACAATAGATCATTAATGCTGAAAAGGAAGAATGAGGACAATATTCCTAGTTTTGAAAGGAAATAGTGTATGTAGAATTTAGTTACTTGTATGGCCCTCCCTAAATAGGAATTTACATATTAATGATCAGGACTAAAGCATTTTTTATCATCAACTACATTTAAGACTAAACCCTTTAATCTTAGCAAGTGTATTAATTTCCATTGATAGTACTATCGTTACCAATCAACCTTAAAAAAAGTTTTCTTGATTGGACATTTTCTCTCTAATCCCCTAACTTTTGCATTAAGTGCCTCGTTGGGTTTTCACCTCATCGGGGGATCCTAACTTTTTCCTAAACTTCTCTATTTGCAGTTTTGTGGACTTTCTCTCTCTTTTTTTTAATAGAAGTACTTCTTTAGCCTATCTGTATTGATTGGTTTTAAGAATTCATTACCCTCCAAATTTGAGATCTTAATGCCTCTATGCTTGAGCACCTTCTTGACCATATAAGGACCTTCCTAATTGGGTTTGAATTTTCCCTTAAGATTTGATAGTAGCAGTTTAACCTATTTGAGCACTAGATCACCTTCTTATATGGTTATAGGCTCGACTTTCTTATTGTAAGCTCTTTTAATTCACTTCTAGAACAATTACATGTGATAGAGAGCTTTAAGTCATTTTTCATCAATTAGCGATAACTACTCATATTTGCTTATAGCCCATTCTGCTTGAGGCATGTTTACTTCTAATACTACCCTTAATGAAGGTATTTTAAACACAATTGGTAGTACTGCCTCCATGCCATACACCAGTGAATAAGGCATAACCTAGGTAGTTGTCCTGATAATTGTTCTATATCCCCACAATACAAATGATAGCATATGTACCCAGTCCTTATAGGTGGCAGTCATATTTTGTAAAATTTTCTTAACATTTTTATTGGCAGCCTCTACCGCTCCATTAGCCTGAGGTTGATACGGAGAAGACTTATGTTGTTGAATTTTGTACTTCTATAGAAGTTGTTTAGTTTCTCCTTAAAATTATACCCTATTATCTGAAATGATCTATTGTGGCAACCCATACCTACAGATAATATTTCTTTCAATAAATTTTCCCATCTGTCTTGCCCTAATTTATTGAAAGACACTACTTTAACCCACTTCGTGAAGTAATCCACTACTACCACTATGAACTTATGCCCTCTAGCAGCTGACAGCCTTATTTCTCTAATTATATCGATTCCCTATGTTAAAAATGGCCATAGAGATGATAAACTAGTCAAGTCATTAGGTGGCAAATGACTTATGTTCCCATATACCTAACACATGTGGCACCTTTTCATGAAGTCACAATAGTTTAATTCTATGGTTGACTAGTAATATCCTAATCTCATTATTTTCTTCTCTAAATTTCTCCCATTCATGTGAGGATGCATACCCCCTTGTGTACATCCTCGAGTACTCTTTCGGATTCTATTTTATCTATACATCTAAGTTTTATCCTATCCATTTTTGTCTTATACAAAATGCCTTTGAATGAGATAAATTGAGCGGATAACTTCTGTAGGGCCTTTTTATCTTTTTTAGTTACGTTTTTAGGGTATTGTCCCATTTCTAGATAGGTTTGGATACCATGGTACCATGGTAATTCCTGATGAGGTGGCTTAATGATAGAGCTAACTATTCTAGCATAGGTGGGAAACCTTGTCTTGCTAAAATACATTAGCCTGGGTAGATCGCTTTTGGTAAGATTTGACACTGACATCAATGTGGCTAAAGCATCTGTAACCTGGTTTTGTTCTCTAAAGATATGGTGAAAGGTGCATTGATCAAATCCTTTAACAAGGTCTATAAGTATTCTAACATACTTACTTAAGTTCTCATCCTTGACTTCCCAATCACCCTTTACCTATTGAATGACCAACATTGAATCTCTATAAACATCCACCACTTTTGCCCCTAGCTGATATAAAGTTTCAAGACCATAGACAAATGCCTCATATTTTGCCATGTTATTAGTGGCTGAAAATTCTAACTTTCTTGCCAAGAACATCTGTTCACCTTCTAGACTGTTGACCAGTACCCTAATACCTCCTCTTTTTTGGTTAATGGCCCTATCGAAAAACATTTTCCATCTTTCATGCGATATTAGCCCTTAGTGTTCATTTGGAAATTCATATTCCTCCAATTTTTCTTCAATTAGGTGCTGAGCTAAGAATTTGACTACATCCTGGCCTTTAATGGTCTTGTTGGCAATATAAGAGATATCAAACTCCTGGAGGAGTGAGATCCAATGTCTAATTTTTCCTACCAAGGATAGCACAGTTTATAAGTACCTAAGTGGGTCATGTTTCGCTACTTCCTCTACTTTGTAAGATTGGAAGTAGTGACATAGTTTCTTTGATGCATAGATTACCCCTAAACATATTTTCTCTACTTCAATATACTTTTGTTTGTATGGGAACAGTTTCTTGCTTAGGTCATAAATCATATTTTCTATTCCAGCTTTATTTGCTTACGCAATTAGTGCTCCTATTGAGGACCCTTCCACTAATAAGTACAGATTAAAGGTTTACCAAGTTTTAGAGGTCCTAGAACTAGAGGATTAATCAGATACTGCTTGATAAATTGGAAGGCTTTCTCACAATCATTATTCCACTCCTTCAGTTGCCCTTTCTGTAGCAAGTTGAATATAGGTTCACAAACTGCTATAAGTTTAGATATGAACCTACTGATGTACTAAATTTTGCCTAGAAACCCCTTGACTTCTTTTTTTGACTATGGTGTAGGCATATCTAAGATGGCTTTCATCTTGTTTAGATTGACTTCAATCCCTCTTTTGGTTACTATAAATGCTAGCAACTTTCCTGATGTGATTCCAAAGATGCACTTCTTAGGGTTGAGCCTCATATTGAATTGGTCTAGCCTTTGGAAGAACTTTTCTAATGCTTCAAAATGTCTTTCCCTTTCTATAGACTTCACCATCATGTCATCTACGTAGACCTCGACTTCCCTATGTATCATGTCATGGAATAGCTTTGTGGCTATTCATTGATAAATGGCCCCCACATTATTTAACTCAAAAGGCATTACTTTGTAACAATATGTACCCCATTTTGTTATAAAGGCAGTCTTGCATTTGTCTATTACTTTCATTAAGACCTTATCGTACTTAGAAAACCCATTAACGAATGCATATATATAGCAGCTATTAATGCATATATATAGCAGCTATTGCTGCATTATCTACCAATACATCTATATGAGGAAAGGGAAAGTCATCTTTTGGACACGCCTTATCCAAGTCCCAATAATCTATGCATATTCTGACCCTCCTGTCCTTCTTTGGTACTGGTACTATATTAGCAAGCGAAGTGGGGAAGATAATTTCCTCGATGAACTTTCATCTTAAGGAACTTGACTACCTCCTATTTTACTTTCTCTACCTATTCAAGTCTCGTTCTCCTAAGCTTCTATCATACTGGAAAGGCATGATTATGCATTGGTACAGCATGCTCCATAATTTCTTTATCAATCCCTGGCATGTCATTGTAATTCCAGGCAAAAATCTTTTCATACTTCTT
>CANXYI012137332.1:0-12041 GCA_948208565.1 Hura crepitans | reverse complement strand
AGTGGCAAAAATAATAAAGTTATTTTATAAGAATATAGTAACAACACATGAGAGTGGTGTAATTGATATAGATGAAGATTTAAGAATGCTGAACCAATAACTGATAGGGAACTTCTTAAGGACCCATAGGTTATGTGAGATATCAAACTGTGCTAAAATTGTGAATAAATGAGTGTAATTGGGCACTGAATGAAAAGGGTTAGATATTATAGATGGAACAAATTTGTATGTATTGCGTGCTTGTATGTTAGAAGTACATGGTATGTTTGGTTAAATTCACTACTGAGTGCATACTCAGCATATAAGGTTTTTGATGTGTAGGTGGTAGATATGTAAAGGACATGAAGCAGGTAACCAAAGGTGCAGACGATGACTATCCAAGTATGTTATCATATGAATAGATTATCCAAATAAGTGAGTAGAGGCACTCATACATACGTATGTGGGTGATTGGGGAAAATGAACTAGAAAATGTAGCATTACTGAAATAGAAATATACATAATGGTAATAAAATTGAATTGGTAGCTGTAGACAAAGCCTAGGCTGATAGTTAACTGTAGGATCAAGCATGTAATATTCATAGGCCTGGTAAGTTTGATAACGAGCATAGAAACTGTTATGATAAAAATTTCTAATCTATAAAACTTTTAAATTGATAAAGGATAAATGAAAGACCCTTGGGGAAATCCAAGGATGGGTAACCTCATGGGAAGTGGCACGTCTTACCTATTTTCATAGAGAATGGGTAGGGGATGTTACACAAAAATTGTTAAACTTGAGGCAAAGAAGATGGATGGAATTGATCAAAGACTATGATTGCCTTATTGCTTACCATCCTGGGAAGGCTAATGTGGTTATAGATGCCTTGAGTAGGAAGCTTATGTAATTTTTGAAAGTGATACATCTCCGTTTGAAGCGGCAAGATGATGGTGGTTTGTTATCCGAGTTGCAAGTTAAGCTAAGTTTGATGTAGTTAGAGAAGGATTCATAGAAGGATGATCATAGGCTTTAGAGTATCATGAGTATGATCTAAGAGGGGAAGTTTACTGAGTTTATGGTTAAGGAAGACTATTATTTATATTATCATAACCGACTTTAAGTGCTAGATAAGGAGGATTTGAGACAGCGTATTCTACAAGAAGTGCATAATGCACTATATGGTATGCATCCTGGTAGTACTAAAATGTACTAGGATTTGAAGATGATATATTGGTGGCCAGCATCAAGAGAGACATAGCTGATTTTACAATAAGATGTCTCACTTGTCAGCAAGTGAAGTCTGAGCATTAAGTTCCTTCTAGCTTGCTACATCCCATAGCAATTCCAGAATGGAAATGGGATTGAGTCACTATGAATTTTTTGATTGGATCACCGATGACTAGGAATAAGCATGATTCTATTTGGGTAGTGGTTGATAAATTGACCAAGTCAGCTCACTTCATTCCCATAAGGAAGGATTATTCCATGGAGAAGTTGGCTGAGTTGTATGTTGATGAGATAGTTAAGGTTCATGGAGTGCCTTCCTCTATCTATTTAGATAGAGATCCCTATTTTACATTAAGATTTTAGAGGAAACTCCATAATGCTTTAGGGACTAGACTCAGTTTTAGCACGGCTTTTCATCCATAGACAGATAGTCAGTTAGAGAGAATCATTTAGATTCTTGAGGATATGCTTTGAGCATGTGCCATAGATCTTAAGGGCAGCTGGGATAAGTATTTTTCATTAGTAGAATTCACTTACAACAATAGTTATTTGCTAAGCCTTGGTATACTCCTAATGAGGCATTGTATAGGAGATAATGTAGAAGTCCTTTGTGTTAAAGTGAATTAAGTAAGCATAAGCTTATGGAACTAGATTTGGTCAAGGATGCTAAAGAGAAGGTAAAGATCTTTAGAGAGAGGCTGAAGGCTGCTTCAGATAGATAAAAATCTTATGCAGATTTGAAGAGAAGAGATATTGAGTATGAAGTTAGTGATAAAGTTTTTCTCAAAGTATCTCTAAGGAAGAAGGTGTTGAGGTTTGGTAAAAAAGGAAAGTTGAGTCTGAGGTTCATTGGACCATACGAGATCATAGAACATATGGGTCCAATGGCTTACAGACTGGCTTTACCTCCATAATTGTAGCAAATCCATGATGTCTTTCATGTTTCGATGCTAAGAAGATATAGATCGGACCCTTCACACATATTGATAGTTAAGGAAGTAGAGATATGACCAAACTTGTCATATGAGGAAGAACTTATTAGTATATTAGCGAAAGAGGTTAAAGAGTTTCATAACAAGACTGTGTCATTGGTGAAAGTGTTATGGCGACATCAAGGCATGGAAAAAGCAATATGGAAGAGCAAAGCTCAGATACAGGAACAATGTCCACATTTTTTTGAATCAGGTATGTCGAGGACGACATCTTTTCTAAGAGGTGAAGAAATGTAACGGCCCGAAAATCCCCACTTTCATGAATAATACTTCCTAAGGTGAATAGTGTTGTAACACCCCTTACCCATTTCTATGGGAAACAGGTAAGGTGTGATAGTTTGTGCTGAGGTTATCCATCCTTGGATTTCCTTAGGGGCCTTTCATTTAACTTTTACTCTAGTTTGACCAACTTTGACCTAACTGCCCTTTATAGCCTTCTGATTAATTTTCTTCTTAATACTATCTATTTTAGTTTATTAAAATCCCAAATTGACACTACCAGATAATTACAGAAAATCGAGCAGTATAACAGCTATCTAGGCAATAAATCCTAATTTATCTATAGAAAAGAACACTTCTAAACTCAATTTCTTAACACACACCACTCTTGGACCCTCTAGTCCTCCAGAATACAACCAATACGAAGCAACACATAAATATATACAGAACACAATGTCTCAGACCCATCAGCATACAGTCATACATAAATAGACTAACATTAACATGCAAAACTATACAAAAACACATTTGTTTTCATCTTTTGTTTCTAGTTACATCCCATAACATACAAAAACACATGAGTGCACCTCTACAAAACTCAAAAAGAAAACAAAAAGCACCAAAGGATTCGACATCAGCTATACTAAAGATGTCTGATTCCGATCGTCTCTCGTTTAATAGTTTGCACATCGAAACACCGACACACTGAGTATGAAACTCAGTGGTGGAATAGATCAAATATAATATTTTAGGCATGCATACAAGCAACATGCAACATTCCATACACATCAGGTTACCCTAATACCTCTAAGTTCATTTATTTATTAGGCTCAATTTACTTATTTTTCATTAGGGTCAAATTATTATATTAAAGGCCCATAACAGACAAATAACTCTTTAAGACACTAGATAGAGGGAATTATCATGTGCAGTGGCCCACTTTTGGGACCTAGGTAGCTACACCTACCTCGCTCGATATCAGGGATTAGTCTATAGACCTCCCAATATCGAACTGGCAGATAGCGGGGATCAGTCCTTAGACCTCCTAATATCTGTAAATAACATCATAAGCATCTCAGGTGGATAGCAGGGATCAGCCCTGTGGGACCTCCTAAGATCCACAGACAAATGAACGAGTAGCAGGGATCAACCCAGGTGGACCTCCTAATACCCTATTATGCAGGGTTCATCTCAAAACATCAGCAATTGCACTCGCCACATACATCACATAGTAGTGGGCCACAGGAGGACCAACTGCCTAACAGCTGCTAACTCTCTAGTTGACCGATTAACCCTTCTAGTGGGTTGGGCCAATGACTCATTTAGACCATTAATCCTTATTTTAGTCATTACCAATCCTCCTACATTATTAACTACATATTGTGACACAATGCTCCCATAACACCAACAATTTGCCTACAGCCGTAAAGTTACTATTTATTTGGTAACATTACGAAATTGACACTATTCATTTGATTATTTTTATGTGCCATGTCTTTCTAAAACTAAACCATACCAAGTCTCATTTCCATCATTCATTTACTTATTCATCTATACACCATAAGTACATCCCAAGATACATAATCATGCCATGTTACCATTTATTTCCTACTCACATTAGTAAGCTAAAATTTTACCCAAGTTACATGCCGAATTAGGCTACCACAAATGTTCACTTCTTAATTAGAGTTTATGCACTTTACAACCTCACTATTCTCACACCTAACCTACCATAATCAAGTGTACACATGCATGCTCAATCACACATATAATTCAGCTACCATACACTCGCACACCTACACATGCATTTCATCCTAATTAAACATACCAAGCTTATTATTTTCATCTCAATAACATTAATATCACCTTAACTAACCAAAACACCATGCACACACCCATTATCACGCAATTCCATACAAGGTTTTTATACATAAATATGGCATACACATAAGAAATATTAAATTTAACCTATTCCATATACCTAGGGTGTGAGAGCACCCTTTTCTCCACCACTTTTAGGCTTGAAACCTTAATTTTCCTCACCTTCGTCCTTAAACCCTAACATACACAAATTTCACTTCAGAAAAATTCTCAAAAATAATCTAGAGCTTAAAATTAAAATCTAAAAATATGATTTTTCTTAGAATACCCTAATCTACCTATACCAAAAATAAAAAAAGTTAGTTTGGACCACTTACACACCAAATTGTCACTATTCACTCAAGTGACAAATCTCCCAAATTGAGCCTCTTTTCTCAATTTTGTCTAGAGATATGAAATCTAGAGACTGTGGAGGTTTGTTTTCATGTAAATTTTGTTGGATTTAGAGGTGTGAGGAGAGAGAAAAGTGAAAAAAATAGAGGAAGGAGAGAGAGAGAAAATGGCATCGACTTTAGTGGCTTCTCAAGGTTGAAGATGGGTTTGTGGCACATGTGGTGTGTTCACATATGTAACCCTTTAAATATGGAGGCTTGGTTGCTTAAGATCATGACACATGGCAATCTAATGGTTAGAATTTAGTTTATGCCATTTTTACATTCATAAATTCTTAGAAAATTCTTTGGACCTCTAAAAATTCTCATTTTAGCTTTAAAAATCCTCGATTACTGTAACTAAGGCTCACATAAAATTTCAAGTCAAAATTCAATAGTTGACTTTTTGGCACTATTCACCCGTCAAAATAAAATATTTCGAAAAAAAATATCTATCGATCTTAAAAAATTTAAATTCCTTCTCTATCATATTTATTAGATTTTTTGAGGTTCAGGGTATAGTATTTTTGAGTTTGTCCAGGCATCTCTCGAGGCTATCCCAGCCTAAACTCATTTTTTCTCCTCATCTACTAGCTCTTGACCCGAAATGATTTATTTGCTCTACTAAATTTTTAAATCCATTTGTTTTCCTTATTTTTAGGCCTATCAAACTTTTATGATTAATACACCAATCATTGGACTCGTAATGATGCCCTGCACCGTAGGGAACATCACTCGAGTCTAGAAGGTACTGTTTATATGACCTTAACTATAGGCATTACAATCCTTCCCCTCTTAAGAAATTTCATTCTTAAAATTACCTATAGCAAATAAGTGGGGATTTTGCATCTGCATCTATTCCTTGCTCTCCCTCGTCGCCTCCATTGTGTTGTTGTGTTTCTATAACACTTTTAGCAGTGGGATTGACTTGTTTCAGAGCTGCTTCACCTCTTCGGCTAGGATCTACACTAGTTCTTCTTCATATGTTAAATCTGGTTGAACTTGGATCTCCTTTGCAGAAATTACATGTGATGGGTCTGATCAGTACCGCCTCAACATTGATACATAAAAGACATCATGTATATGCTGCAATTAAGGTGGCAAAGCCAATCTATAATCTAAGGGATCCACAATTTTAGTGATCTCATAAGGTCTAATGAATTTGGGGCTAAGCTTGCCCTTCTTGCCAAACTGAAGCTTTTTCTTCCATGGCAACACTTTTAGGAACACTCTTTCTATAACTTTATACTCAATGTCCCTTCTTTTTAGGTCTGCATAAGATTTCTGTCTATCTGAGGTTACTTTCAATCTTTCCCTAATGATTTTAACTTTCTCCATGGCATCGTGAATCAAATCTGATCCAACTAACTTACTTTTTCCCACTTCACTCCAACAGGAAGGAGTCCTATATCGACGACCATACAAGGCTTCATATGGGGCCGTACCGAAGCTAGCTTGGTAACTGTTGTTGTATGCAAATTTAGCCAATGCTAAATACTAATCCTAGTTGCCTTTAAACTCAATGTCATAGCTTCTCAGCATATCTTCCAACATCTAAATTACTCTCTTCGACTGCCCATCTATCTAGGGATGAAATGTGGTACTGTATGTCAATTGAGTACCTAAGGCTTCTTGCAACTTCTTTTAGAATCTAAAGGTGAATCTTGGATCTCAATCCGAGATTATAGCTATTGGCATACCATGTAATCGAACAATCTCATTATTATACAATCTGGCCAATTTCTCCAAGGAAGAGTCCATCCGGACAGATATAAAATAGGTTGTCTTCATCAGTCGGTCCATAATCATCCAACTAGCATCACACTTATTCCTAGTCAAAGGCAATCCCATGACAAAATCCATTGTGATCTTCTCCTATTTCCATTTTGGAATTGCAATCGGGTGTAGTAATCCAGAAGGAACTTGGTGCTCTACTTTTACCTACTGACAAGTTAAGCAACAAGTCATGTACTTAGCTACCTCTCGCTTCATTCCTAGCCACTAATAATGAGGCTTTAACCCTAGGTACATCTTTGTACTTTTTGGGTGCATTATGTATAGAGCCTCGTGAGCTTTTTTCAAAATCTATAATCTCAGATCATCTACATTTGGTACATATAGCCTAGTTTGGTAGTATAGGCTTCCATATTTAGCTATCTCAAAGCCTATTGCCTTCCTCTTTTTGACTTTATTCACTAGTTGTACCATTTGCACATCTTTCGATTGAGCTTCCTTTATTTACTACCTAAAGTCCATCTTGACTTGTAACTCAATGAACACTACACCTTCTGGTGTATATTCCACTCAAACATGCATCAACCTCAAGGTAGCTATCATCTTCTTAGTTAAAGCATCTGCAACCACATTTGCCTTCCTTAGATGATAATTGATCAAGTAGTTATAGTCCTAGATCAACTCCATCCATTGTCATTGTCTTAAATTCAGCTCCTTTTGGGTAGGCAAATACTTCAAACTCTTGTGGTCTGCATAAATGTAACATCTTTCTCTGTATAGGTAGTATCTCCACACTTTTAAGGTGAAGAAAATTGTAGCAAGCTCTAAATCATGTGTGGGGTAGTTCGTTTCATGAGGCTTCAGCTGTCTGGAGGCATAAGTAACCACTTTTCCTTCTTGTATTAACATATAACCAAGCCCATTATGTGAAGCATCACTATAGATCACGAACTCCTTACCCTGTTCTGGTTGAGTAAGGATAAGGGCTTTTGTTAACATTTGTTTCAACTTATCAAAACTAACTTAGCACTTATCATCCCACTCGAACTTTACATCTTTCCTGATCAATCTTGCTAGTGGGGTAGCTGTCATTGAAAAGCCTTTCACAAATCTCTAATAGTAACCTGCCAATCCTAGGAAGCTTTAGATCTCAGTCAGATTCTTTGGAGGATTCTATTCCAACATCGCTTTAACCTTACTCAGATCCACCTTGATACCTTCGGTTGAGGTAATATGACTTAAGAAAGCCACTTTTTCGAACTAGAATTCACACTTGCTAAATTTAGCATATAATTACTTTTCTCTTAGTGTTTGTAATACAATCCAAAGATGTTGTTCATGCTCTTCTTGTGTTTTAGAGTACACTAAAATGTCATCAATAAACACCACTATGAGTTGATCCAAGTATGGCTTGAAGATTCTATTCATTAAGTCCATGAAAGTTATCGAGACATTAGTGAGCCCAAATGGCATTACTAGGAACTCATAATGCCTGTATTTAGTCCTAAAGGGAGTCTTAGAATTGTCACTCTCCTTGATTCGTAGCTAATGGTACCCTGGCCTCAAGTCTATCTTGGAGAAAACACTGGCACCCCGTAACGAATCAAAGAGGTCATTTATTTAAGGCAACGGATACTTGTTTTTAACTATCACCTTATTCAGTTGCTTATAATCAATGCACAATTAGAGTGATCCATCTTTCTTTTTCACAAATAACATAGGAGCTCCCTATAGAGAGATATTGGGCCTAATGAATCCTTCATCTAGCAATTCTTATAATTGCACTTTCAATTCCTTCAACTCCGCTGAGGCCATTTTATAAGGGGCAATTGATATAGGTTTCACTCCAGGATACACCTCAATCTCAAAATCTAACTCTGATGTGGTGGCAATCCTGGCACGTCAAGAAAATTAAACACAATAAGTATCTAATCTAAGCTTGGGATCTGGGCATTGGTATCTATCACTGAGGCTAAAAAAGCTTCACATCCCTTCCTAATGAGTCTTCTAACTGTTATGGCTAAGATCACATTATATAAGGAGTCTCTCTTACCCTTAACAATTACTTCTTGTCCATCTAAAGTCTATAGACTCAACCTCTTCTTTTCACAGTTTATAACTGCTCTGTGCTCTGATAGCTAGTCCATACCAAGTATGACATCAAACTTATGGAAAGGTTACTCTATTAGATCTACTGGGAAGGTCTGATCATGTATCATTAGAGGATAGTGTCTATAAGCAGTGTTCACTATCACACTCTGACCTCTAGGGTTGCTCATTTGAATAACAAAATCTATAAGTTCTAGTTCCAGTCCTCTATCTCGTGCTTGTGTAGTGCATATATACAAGTGTGTGGATCCAAGATCTATCAAAGCTAGTACAGAAGCATTAAGTAGAGAAAATGTACCAGTTATAATGTCCGAACCCTTTATTTCCTCCTAGGTATGAATGGCATATTGTCATGTTAAAGCTCTTGTCTCAGATATGCCCCTCTAGCTGGTGGTCAGCTGATCCTATCTTGGCTATCTGAGAGGTCTACCAGCTGTAGCTATAATTGAGGCTTGAGTCGAAGCAACTTTTTTCCATTTTTGAGGGCATTTCCTCTGGTAATGGTCTCGGGCACTACAAATAAAGCATTGACCCCTCCTATATTACTAGCATTGACCACCCCAATGCTTCCTCTGATAGCTTTCATAAGTAGGGGGTGCACTTTTGGCAGTGGATATAGGTGCACTAGAAGCTTGCTTTGATGGAGCTGGTTGGGGTCTAGGAGGATACCCCTTGCTAGTCCTCTATAATGGGGCCTACTGTAGACACCTTGATTTTGGGTCTAGGACTATCTTATGTATCTGAACTTTGATCTGACTTGAAAAGCTCGTGGTGTGACTCAAATGTGAAAAAAAATGGGAATCTATAATGGAAGCAAAGGGCTTAGGCTAATAGGCAAAAGCTCAAAGCCTGACACTGATTCCAATAGGGATGTGGAGGCAAAGCCCCCACCTTATGGACCAATTCACTTTTTTTAGCCTATGATGATAACTAGAGATAGGCTCAAGCAACAAGGCAAGTAACTTAAAACTTGAGTCTGTACAAACAAGCTAAAGCCTATGTCCGCATGGACAAGCTAATGTCTATGTCTGCATAGACTAAACCCACCTATCCCAAGGCCCATGAACTAGCAAGAAAACCATGCTTAAGTCTACATGGACTAAGCCATACAAGTCTATATAGACCTAATAATGTAAGAATTCCAAAAGTGCAGAATTCCTATTCAGGCATTAAATCCTATTCCTAGAAGGATTCTACCACCCCTGGTCAGAAACTTAAACCTAAGCTTATAAATACCCACTTTGGGCTATGATCAAGGGAGAGTCTAAATAGATTAAGGAGGAGAACCTAAAAAAAGGTTAAGAATCAAAATTACAACAACTAATAAAACTTTAAGGAATCATTCTACTAGTCCAATTAACCCACACTAAAAAATCTATTCTTTTAAAACCTAACCATTGTCTTGTTGCTTAGAGCTCACTTCAAGGTAAGATCTAAGGATCCTTTCATCATATTCATTCATTTATTTGTGTTATTTGTTGTAACCGATGATTTCCTATGATTAATTGTCATGTGAGGTGGTTCTATGTAACCCCCATGACAATTATAGGAGTAAGTTAACCTCCCACCATGGTTTAAGCATGTTCTACTCATTCATGGAAAATTGTAATTGTACTTCCATTCTAGAAGAGACAACGAAGTCCACACCGGCCTATTTTGAATGATAGAAGGTCCGCATGAACCTGTTAATTGAAAATGCATGTGGTAAAAGGTTTGTATAGACCTATAAATTGAATATGTACATAATATGAGGTTTGCACAAACCATGGTATGATAACAATATCATGTTTGCCTTGTCTATTATGTTTAACATTTTTTGTTCACCATATTAGCATGCTCTTGTATCTGTACCATATTATATGATCATTCTATTTGACATTGTCATTAGGTCCTCTTGGACCACTATTTGGTGTTATTAATCTCTTCTTTTGAGTTATATACAAGTGACCCTTCTCACTGGAGTAGAGGTTCGGATGGACTTAATATCATTTATGTAGTAGTTTACATGGACTAATGTCAGAGCCTCATAGAGTCCGCACGGACCAATCGACGTATAGATGGGACCATTCTAATGCTTTGAATTATTTCTTTTGGTTTTGTACTATTTACACTTCATTTCTTATTTTAGGGTTGTAATAGCTAGTAAATAACTTATTTTACATGCTAAAACCTAACTTTCACATCAAATGATTTTACACATAATTAAATGGTGTTTTCCTTGACAAAATGGATTTGTATTGTTAATCAAAAGTCACATGAAAAATGTATTTTAATAAAGGCTAATCTCTTAGAGATGGGAGTTGTGCAATTACTGCCAATTCCTATGGAATTACGGGTAATTGTCAAGTCAAATAAACAACTAATCAATAACCCACTTTTTGGATGTACAAATATGTTTGTTAAATATTACACTTTACTTTTTTTACATGAAAAAGGTGGCATAAATACTTTAAATATAAATGTATGCTTGATTGAAAAGGGATTGATAAACGTTACAATACACAAAAAGGCATATTATAAGGGCATAAATAAGATATGAATTTTGAAGTTTTCTGGTACAGAAGATCAGAGGTCCTGGTGTAGAGGTCAGGTGGCGACTTCACTAACCACTCTTATCCCCGGTAAAAATATAATAGTTCTCTAAACTTGCCTTTATGATTACTGGCATGTCTGTCTCTAGGACTATTGGCTCTATTAAAAGTCCTTCAACTTCTTACTCCCACCTAGAGCTGAGTTGGTCTGGCCTACTATAAAAGGTCTCTTTTTCTACAACTCTCTCTCTTCCTATAGCATCTCTTCCATATCATAAGGTGTTACCACTAACTCTGAAAAATCCCTAATCTTCGGAGTTGAAATCTACATTCTAATATCTACATTGAGGCCTTTCTCGAACCCTTTACACTTCTCCTCATCATTAGGGAGAAATTCAATTGCATACTTACTAAGACGATTAAAATCCTTCTCGTATTCTGAAACTGACTTCCTGCCTTGTTTCAAGTCAAAAAACTCCTATCTTTTCTTGTCTCTATAAGAATCAGGAATGTATCTCTTTTTAAATTCTTTTAGCAAGAACTCCCAAGTTAGCTCAGTTGTGGTGTTTCTTTTTTTTTAGCCTCTCCCACTAATGGTAAGGTTCCTCTTGTAGTAGAGATGTAGCATATTTTTAGGTGTTCTCCCTCGGAACATTCTAACTCCTCTAATTTTATAGTGGTCTGCTCTAGCTAATATTCTATTTTTGCTACATCATCCTCCTTGGAATTAAGGAAATCTATAGCTCCCATCTTTTTAACTCTCTCTAAATATGTCTTCTACGGGGCTAGAGGATTTGGTAGAGGTGGAGCAGTAACAGCCACTGGAATTGGAGCTAGGGGTAGTGGTGCTGGTGTTGTAGTGTGCCTCAATAGATCTACTATTTGTTACCGTAATATTGGTGAGGCATGTGTCTCAGGCTGTTGCTAGGGCTGAGGTTGAGGTGGTGGCCTATGTGCAACATTACTTGGGTCTGGAGTGGCTACACTTCCTTCTAGT
>CANXYI012137299.1:0-13544 GCA_948208565.1 Hura crepitans | reverse complement strand
AGCTCTGGCATCTTGAATTTATAAGGTAGCATCTCCTTAGACTCTACGATGAATTCATCAAGCTCAAACCCTTGCCCATAGTGATAATCTTAGCCATGGCCTTTATTTTCTCCTCTAGCTTTGTCATGGCAGCGTTCTTAAATCTCCGAGGTACAACCAAGTCCTCACAAAAATCACATTCCAGGTTAAAGTATTCAACCTTTTTTTCTTCCTCCCCAGAACCCATATTTCTTAGTGCCAATTCCCCCAGAGATAGTAACGATCTTCCTAATAGGTGTAGCTGTTATATCTTCAGCAGGTGGCAGTAGGAACAACCTCAATAATTGCACTTGAAATCATGGACATCATCATTTTTTTGAACTCCTCAAACTTTGGGTCCATTCTAGCTTCGAAGTCTAGAGCAAAGGAACTGCTTTCTCCTTATCCTACCACGTCTGTTAGATTGTAAGTGGTAGGGATAAGTTCTTGTCTAGTTATTCTTTCATCGTACCTAAATGGCTCAAGGATCTTTAATGGTTGCAAGATAAAGGGTTAGAAATGATGAAATGTAGAAATGCATGTGAATGCATGAAATGCTAGTGCATGTTAATATGTATAATAATAAACACAAGCAAGAGCCTTTTAACCTTTTCACTTCCCACACATGAGGTTAATGTGCCCTTTCCTATGAGGGTTTACCTGTAGGAAATCATGGGCCCTAATAGGTTCCAATAATGAATAACTAATAGTTGAACATTATTTCTCTCATAAAAATAGCACATGCAAGATACTTGGCCCATATATATTAGATATGTGAAAATAATTCCAAAATACAAGGTCTAGCCCTTTATAGTTAGAAAGGGCCTAATGGATTCAACAACATTTTGAGATGATTAAGCCATATTTCATGTATATTAGCCCATATAGCACACAATGCATCACTAAACGGGGTACCTAGTTGCTATTAGTCATTTACAAGGGCTCATGGTTAGGTCACACAAGCTATGGTTATTCAAGCATAGTCCCTCTACAATGGGTCTATCCTGTCATGAGCTTACAACTGATTAGTTAACCATTTCATATACCTTATGGGCATGAGGCTTGGATTTAATGCCACCTCAGACAATTTTCTAATTTGAGTGGAATTAGGTACATGCTTCGAAATGACATCAGGGTAAAAAAGGGATGCCTAACTTATTCTAAGGCTTTAGCATGTAATGCAATTTCAAAAATGAATAATATTATAAATTCAAAATATGAAGTTTCATATTAATTTGAGGTACTTTCAGAGTATGGTCACATAGTGTCCTCAGTGGAGTTGTCACTATTTGTGTCCTTTCCTTTCTAAGGCGGTCTAATCGAAACAACCAAAGACTCAACCTAAATCTAGCTCCTTGAATCTCAAAAGACAAAAAGGAAATTAGAGGAATCCTAAGCTATTCCTACTTGATTTTCCAACAAAGAGTGAGTTAGGCACCATAAGGTATGATTCGCCACCCAATCGAAGTTGGGAAATACCTTGTACAACTAAAACTAGAGCGGTTTAAAACCCTACTCTTATTTATACCTCAAGTTAATATGGAAATTCAATTTGAATTTATAATTTTATCTTTTTCTCATATTGGTTTTACAATTAACTAAATCACATATTCACGTAGAAGGAATCACAAAACATATTTAAAGAAATAAAGTGCTTGAACTTAAAAATATCATACATGAAATTGGGTGATTTATTTTGAGAACTTTAGTTCTCACATGTTAATTTTAGAAAACAGATTTTATTATTGTGACTTTTATTAAGGAAAAATCAAAACCCATTTTATTTAAAAAAATTACCAATTAATTATGTATAAAATGATTTTGATTATTTTTATAATGTGTAAAAATTGTTTTTTACCTAATTAATTGGTGTTTTTTTAAATAAAACAAGTTTTGATTTTTCCTTTATAAAACTCATAATAATAAAATATGTTTTTTTTAAATTGACATGTTAGAACCAAAGTTTTAAAAAAAAAATCACCAAATTTCTTGCATGATATTTTTAATTTCAAGCACTTTATTTCTGTAAACATGTTTTGTGATTCCTTTTATGTGAATATGTGATTTATTTTAATTGTAAAACCCACTTGAGAAAAAGATAACATTATAAATTCGAATCGAATTTTCGTATTAACTTAAGGTATAAATAAGAGTAGGGTTCCAAACTGCTCTGGTTTTGGCTCTATAAGGTATTTCCCAACTCTGGTTGGGTGGCAACTCCTACCTTGTGGTGCCCGACTCGCTCTTTCTGGGCAAATCAAGTAGGAATGGCTTAGGATTTCTCTAATTTTCTTCTCACCTTTTGAGACTCAAGGAGTGAGATTTAAGTCGAGTCTTTGGCTATTTTGATTTGATCAGCCCCGAAAAGGAAGGGATACGAACAATAACCATATTTGTTTAACTTATTTAACATAATCATCTCACCATATTATGTAACTAAATCATATTATAATCATTCACATCACGCATTTATGCCTTAATCATGCTTTAAACACAATATCAACGTAGGATCACACAAATTCCATACGTTCAACAACCACACATATATGTATATATTTTCATTGATTACACTTACATAGGACTTCATTTCCCTCTAAAATTGCCTTACACACCATTGATTTTCTCATTCTATGCTCACTACCAAAATTCACTATAAACATAATGTAATTTTTATTAGAAAAATTTATAGAAAATCTATACTTGTTCTAAACTCCAAACTAATACTAGAATCACTTATTTTGGTTCCCAAAATAACCTAAAAATTAATAAACAAAAAAAACCAATTTACCACCATATGACATATGAAACTCCATGTTCCTCCATATTTGAATCTGACTAAATCTTCCTCGTTTTGCTTGCTTTTCATATTTTTAGGATTTAAAAAAGTGTTAGATGGATTCTACACCTTTGGTTTAGGGGTTTATATGCATCTTAGGGGTTAAGGATAGAGAAAATATCATGTTTATGGTGGGAGAAAGCTTAATTTCGGCCATCCATAGGGTTTAAGGAGATGATACTCATAAAATCTAGATGTTTCCACCCTTATATACCCCTTTTCAATGTCCAAGATCAATTCACTTAAAATCCAATGGTTAGGATTATTTTAATGGTATTTTAGTCCATAAAAATTCATTTTTTTATCATAAAGGCTTCAAAAAATTCCATTCTTCTTACCAAAAATCAAAAAAATACTTGAATAAATTAACTTGAATAAATTATTTCCCTTGGTCAAAAAATTCCAACCTCTTTACCATTGGCTTAGTTATAATTTTGACCATTATGCTATGCTATTTTCATATTTTTTTGAGCTTATTTCAGATATTTTATCATTTAGCTAAAACCAAGTTACTAGTCATCGAGATACTACAATTCAAACTTCTTTTGCATATTTAATCACTTATTTGATCTCAAATGGTTCCCAAATTTCACCACACACTGTCTTTTAATTAGTACTTATTTTTAGTACAATAAACCTAACTGGGCCCAGGTGATATTATTCATAGCCTGATGTTACCATTCACTAAGGTTAGGTCTCGAACCTCATTTTTTTCAAACTTATGTATTCCTTTCATGTTATTTTCATATTTCAACCTCTTCCATACATATTCCACTTATTTATAAGCCTTAAATTACTCTTTCCCAAAATTTCCCTTGATAATTTAGAAAAGACCATTACGTCCCTTAGTGAATTTTCACTCTGCTTTTCATACCAACCAACTTTAATTGATTTATACATTAATTTTATTTCCTATTATTTTCTTTCATTCTCATTCTATGTGTGAGTAAATTGGATCTAAAAGTTAAGGCATGACAATTATGAATGTATGCTTTTGTATATGATCCCTATGTGTGTTTTGTGGTGACTATGGTTAGTTTATATACCATTAAGCAACTTTTGATTATCGTGTTTGTTTTGTCCATATATAGGTTGAAGCTCTTTGTTTAACAGATGAAACATGAGCAAAAGAAGTTCCACAACAAGTTGTTTGGATCACACCATCATAGTTGTCAATAAACATTCTTTCATATTTTCATTTGTTTAAGGATTTGCACAAACATATATTGCCTCCTATTTTTACTGGGTTTGGATATGTAATAAGGTGTTGTAAGTTTAATGGCCTAAATAAAGCTCATACATAGTTGCTTTCATAGAGATTATTTTAAATGCCTTTCTGCATATGGATGTGAATGTTGCACATATGTATATGTGTATATGAATGTTTTACAGGTGGTTTATTTATATGAGTTATTCTAATGCCTTAGGCACATAATGTGGTATTTCTCCTATGGGTCTCTTTGGATTGCCTATTGAGGTAGCTTAAGATATAAGTAGAAGGGGCACCACAAATGCTGATGTGACATGTTTTAAAATCTATAATTTTGGCTTTAATGAAATAAAACTCTTTTATGTGCATAAGAGACTTATGCCCATAAAGAGATATGTTTTTTCTTTATTTTCATGCGTGATTAAATTAATTGCAATTTTTTGTCATTTAATCTAACATATGATGGATTAAAATGAGATTTTAATTCTAGACATATTGTATGACAATTAATTTTGAGCAATATGAAAAATAACTGAATCCTTAAATTTGAATTTTAGAGAGGAGGTAAAAATGAATTTGTAGAATTGTTGTGCTTTTTTATTCAATCAATTTCTATTATTTTTGAATCAACATATCTTAAATATGAGATATTTATTAGGTTAATTAAAGGCCTTTAAATGGTAAAAATCATTTGGACATGAATTGGACTCATTAACCTGCTTGATAATCAAGATTGTCATAATTTTGTATTATGTAATGCTCGACTTTGTCTACGACATTGACCATGGGTTTCTTAACTTATAGGTCAAATTTTATTTAATAAGACTAATCATTATAAGTATGAAAATGTATCAATGATTGCTAGAATAGATCTTAAGTGGTTTGAATCTATTCCTTAATTCAAGTTATAAATAGTTCTATTAATCACTTTAATGTGATTCTTTGTGATTGCCATTTAAAATGTTTAATTAAATTAAAGTTTAAATATGATTATATTTTGTGTTTATAGAAATATATGTTATATATTATTATCAAATTGATTGTATAAAATTAAATGTTAAGCTATTTTTCCTTTTTTCTAATTTTTGATGATATATAACATAATAGTTGATTTTAGACCATAAAAATTGACTATGGCATAGAATAGATTAATTTTATTCCAAATTAATTTGTTTCTCTCAAATGGCTTTGATTTTAATTAATTATATGGATTAAGTTTTATTCCAGTCAAATTTGGATAAAAATTATAAAATATGGACTATAATATTTATGTATGGTTTATGCACATATTCCTCTTACAAAACCTAGATTTGATTTCTAGGTCATTTGCTTTAAAGTAATTTGATTAATTAGAAATTCTCATGAGATTAGAATTCAATTAAATGAAGAGATGTGATTTAATATTTTAATGTCATTAGATAAATAAATTACATTATAAATATGATTAATTCTCCATAATAAAGCAAATGGAATCCGATTGGCCTATAGGAGGGCACTGAAACTGATTTTATAAGTGTTATAATTCTTGTAATTGACCGTGATCAATATTTTCAAGGTTTAATACATAATATGCTTTAGAAATGCTAGTTAAGGGTGTTTGTGTGGCATGATGATTTGTTACGGACATAGAAAAATGTGATTGATATTGCATTGCATGAATTTTATTTTTGTGAAATTGGGCCTGCGTATCTAGCCTTTTCTCTCATTTCTGTTTGTATTTCTCCTCTCATCTAATTCCCATCACATGTAATGTTAGATATTCTAATTTATATGATATGAATTAGATTACATAGAATTAGATTAGGATGAAGAAATGGAAGGAGCAAAATAAAAAAAATGCCCACTAAGAAGGACCAAGAATAAATAGTTAGAAGTGTTCTTTTATCTCATTTGGGTTTGTAATTTGTGAATAACTAAATAGGGTTTGGCCAAATTGGTTTCCTTTGGCTCAAGGAAATCAATGTAGTAAAAGTCCATAACTAGATCATATATTTAATAAGATTAAATAGTAGGTGTATGATTTAATAAGATTAAATATGCATGTGCATACTGAAGTATGCAAAATCCTTTTGCATTGACATACCAAAGTATGCAACCTTGATGAGACTAAACTAGAAGAAATCCCTCAAACTAAACACTAAGACTTGCAAGCCTTCTATTACTATAGTTTTGACTAGAGTTCTTCTCAATGTTAGGTTGTTGGGTAAACCCAAGCCCACACTATGTCAAATATGTTATAGCTATACTAGTGGGTCTATCTTAGATAGTTCATTAGCTTGTTAAGCAAACCCAAGGTTAATGGTTCTGGAGGTAGATTGGGGAAATGTGTATGAGATACACATGCACTAAAAGTTGATGACCTAATGATCAGTAGTTGTTTATAATGCAATTGGCATGAGATGCCTACCATTTCTATTATGTGATGGGCAAATTCAATCTTAACGAGAGATGTGTATTGTCTCACTAGGAAAACCATTAGGTTTTCAGATCAATGTGAGGGCTATTAGTTCATAATAAAATAGTGGAAGTACATATGAATTTTATAAAAGGCCTTATAAAATGCATTCATATACATAATCATGTTTTAATATGTTTTTAATCTTCATATATAGGTTACTTATCTACATTATGGGTACATTAAATATGAATTTAAGTACTATCTTAGATGCTAATAAGTTAATTAGGCCCAACTTCATTGGTTGGCTTAAAAACTTAAGAATTGTTCTTAAAGTGAAAAGCTTGGCTATGTCTTAGAAAAGCCATTGCCATATATCCTTGATAATGCTACTGATGTTGGTACTCAATCATCAGCATATTTAAAAAACTCTTAGGACTCGAACTTAACAACACAGATTATCCTGGCATCCATGTCTCCTAAGTTACAAAAGCAGTATGAGCTTATAGATGCTTATACCATTCTATTTCACTTATATGAAATGTTTGATAAGCAATGTAGGACCAAGAGATATGAGATGTCTATAGCCCTATTCCATTATAAAATGGTGGAAGGGACATCAATTGTTCAACATGGTTTAAAGATGAATGGGTACATTGAGCAACTTAGCTTCGGGCTTTGTGATAGATTATGATCTGAGCATAGATTTAATCTTTCAATCATTGCTAGATAGTTATGCACAATTTGTGCTTAATTATCAAATGAATAAGATTCAGACAATGATCCCTAAGCTGCTTAACATGCTTAAGACTATAGAGGATGCTATTAAAAAGAATTCCAAAATAGTAATGGTTATAGATTCTTTTGCTTCCAAATAGAAAGGGAAGAAGAAGAAAAAGACAACTAAGGCCTAAGGTGTGTTGAAAAAGGGCAAAGGCAAATAGCCTGCTACTACTAAGGAGACTGGCTCTAAGGTAACATGCTTTGATTGCGATAAGACCAGACATTGGAAGTGGAATTGCAAGGCATACCTTAAGTCTCACAAGAAACAGAAGCATAGAAATGCCTTTACTTTAGGTATTAATGTTATTAAGATTAATACTAGTATTGCTATTGATAATCATATATAGGTATTAGATACTAACTGGGGATCTCATTTGGTTTATGATATGGAGGGACTAAAGAAAAGTAGAAAGCTAAACAAGGGTAATATAGACCTACAAGTGGCAAAAGGAATAAGAGTTATTGCATTAGCTGTAGGAACATATCAGTTGTATTTACCTTCAAAACTTGTATTAGAACTTAATAATTGTTACTTTGTTCCTTCTTAAACAAGAATATTATTTCTTTATCTTGTCTTGATGAATAAGATTTTGATATTTCCACTAATAAGAACAAGGGTTGCTTAGTTTATAAAAATAATGTTTTATAGTGTTCTAGATTAAATGTTAATAGAATTTATATTCTAGATAATAAAAAAGAACTTTATAATATTAATACCAGGAGACAAAAGGTGAATAACTTGAAACCATCTTTCTTATGGCATTGTTGTTTAGGCTATATAGATAAGAAATGCATGTCTAAGTTACACAAATCTAGTGATTTAGGTTTATTTGATTATGAATCAATTGAAACATGTGAATCTTGTTTATTAGGCAAAATGATAAAGATATTTTTTGGTGGAAAGGGTGAATGTGCTAGTGGGCTTTTGGACTTTATACATATAAATGTATGCAGATCAATGACCACACATACGAAAGGTGGGTTTCTCTATTTCATAACCTTTATCGATAACTACTTATGATATGGGTATGTGTACTTGATAAAGTAAAAATTTAAAGCCTTTAAAAAGTTCAAAGAATTCAGAAATGAAATTGAGAAATAACATGACAGAAGTATTAAAACACTTCAGTTAGATTAAGGTGGAGAATACTTAAGTTATGAATTTTAGAGATATTTGAGAGATAATGGTATATTATCTCAGTAGATTCCTTCATGTACACCAAAGCATAATAGTGTATCTAAAAGGAGAAATTAAACCCTATTTAACATAGTTTGATCCATGATGAGTTTTGCAGACTTGCTTAAATCATTTTGGGTCTATGCATTAGAAATTGATATTTATCTTTTAAATAGATTTCTATCAAAATTAGTTAATGTTAACTTATATGAGATGATGTAATAAAAAACCAATTCTTTGACATTTCAAAGTGGGGGTTTACCCTACCTATGTAAAAAGAATTGTGTTAGATAAGCTTGATGCTATATTTGACAAGTGCTTATTTTGAAGATATCCAAAAGAGTTTGTTGGATATTATTTCTATAATGCATTGGAACAATAGATGTTTATTTTGAAGCATGTTATCTTCCTAAAGAAATAGTTTCTCTTAAAGAAAGAGAGTGGGAGTAGAATTGAACTTGATAAAGTTTGAGATCCATAAATAGAAATAGATTAACTAATTAATCTTGAGCCTATTATAGATGATAATGATGTAATAGTAGAGCCTATGGAAATACAAGTTCTTAGACATTCTACTAGGGTTTGTATTGCTCCTAAGAGATATAGATTTGTCATATATGAGAATAGTAATATAACCATAGTAGAAAAGGATGAGCCTTTGAGCTATAAAGAGGTTTTAAATAGTTTAGAATAAAAATTATGGCTAAAGGCCATGCAATCTAAAATGGATTCCATGTATGACAACCAACTATAGACTTTGGTTGATGCACTTGAAGGAATCAAACCCATTCGGTGCAAGTGGACATTCAAAAAGAAGACCAACATGGAGGATAAGATTTTTACCCATAAAGCAAGGTTGGTTACAAAGGGTTATCATCAAAGGCAAGTAATTAACTTTGATGAAACTATTTAATTGATAGCCATGCTTAAATCCATTAGGATCCATCTTGTTATGATCACTCATTATGATTATGAGATATGGCAAATGGATGTAAAGATAACTTTCTTTAATGGAAACCTATCAGAAGAGGTGTTTATGACACAGCTTAAGGGATTCACATCCAATGATAGCAAAAAGGTATACAAGCTTCAAAAGTCCATCTTTGGACTAAAGCAAGCATGTAGGAGCTAGAACATCCGATTTGATGAGAAAATCAAAGAGTTTAGTTTCTCACAAAATCTTAGATGAACCCTATGTTTATAAGAAGGTTAGTTGGGGTGCATTCATTTTCCTAGTATTATATGTGGATGACATATTAATTGTGGGAAATGACTTCTTTATCCTTTAATTAATCAAGATTTAGCTATTTAAGAGATTCTTCATGAAAGACCTTGGTGAAACAAACCATATATTTGTGATTTAGATCTAGAGATAGATCTAAGAGGTTGATAGGTCTTTTATAGTCTACATATAAAGATAAGATGCTAAAGAGGTTTAACATAGATCTCTCAAAGAAAGGATCTAATCGTATGACTAATGAAAAGATCTTTTTTAATTTTATATGTCCTAAGACACAAGAAGAGAGAGAATAGATAAGTAGGATCTTATATGCTTTGGTTATAGGATTTATCATGTTTGCTATGTTATATGTAGACTCGATATAGCATTTGCTCTAAGTGTCATGAGCAAATTCCAATCCAACTATATAAACGAACATTGGGTGGCTATCAAGAATATCCTTAAGCACTTGAGAAGGAATAAGGATTTATTCTTGGTATATAGAGAAGGGGATTTGCAAGTACGCGGGTATATAAATGCTAACTTTCAGTCTGACAAAGATGATTACAAGTCTTAGTTAGGTTTTGTGTACTTTTTCATAAGAGTTGTAGTTAGTTAGAAGAGTTCTAAATATGATACAATTATAGACTTAAGAATTAAAGCTGAATACATTATAGCTGTTGATGTAACTAACGAAGAAGTCTGGGTCAATAGTTGATCATTAAACTCAGAGTAGTACCAACTATTGTTGAACCAATACCTTTATTTACATAATAAACATTTGTTTTATGATAAAAGGCATTCTTTATTACAATAGTGCTTATGCTAATTCATTTATGTGATATAATCTTAAACTATGTAATGAAGTCCCTAGTATATTCACAGTGCATAGGAAATTATGAAGTGTTCATAATGTGAGATTATTGCATGTTAATGTGAAATACCAAAACTATCTTTAGTCATAGTATAAAAAGATAGGACATTGTTAATAAGGATAGACTAGCACATGTTATGCAATTTAACCTAGTCAAGCAGTAGTTCTCACAAGCTGTAAGCATGGTGATGCTTGGAGATAACATATAGATGCTTGTTTGAGAAACAAGTTCATTAAAAACACAACATGAGAATGTTCACATGGAAAAATAATCTATGTCAATGAAATAATCTCATCATAATAGTTACGTACTTATCTTTTGACTTGAGATCACCAAGGTTATCTTAACTATTCAGAACTATGCTTTGAATTTAGTGGTTTTACATCGCTATGATGTATTTATAGCTAGGTGATTGGGTATAGTTTAGAATTCTTAAAGGTAGTTGAGTGATCAATGAAGGATTCACAACCTCGGATTATAATAAGGAGTTTATCTCACTATTCTAATATGCCTTAATTTCGAGAATCTTTGGCCAAAGTGAAATGCAAGTGTGAATGAGATTCTAAAAGTCATTTTTGGAATAAAGGAATAAATATTAGAACTAAAATATTTATGGCTTGATTGAACATATCTAATCAAGTGTTGAGTTGAAACAAGTCCATACTCAAACCTAAATGAGATCAAGTATAGTGAAAAGTTGAATTATAAGGTAACTATATATGGAAGAGTTAAGTTAAAAAAACTTGACATTTTTAACTCTTATGTAGTCTTGATGTGTGGCTAGATGCCACTCTAGACTTGTGCACAAGTGAAAAATTGATTGAGAATCAATTATTGGACCATAAGAATCCCAGTTGGATTGGGACTTTTGTCTATTGTGTACTGCTAACATGCTTTAGAAACCCATAGGGTCACATATAATAGGAAGTAAAAGGAGATTCTAAGTTTTTGAATGTATTAATGATCTAAAACATCATTAATGGATGAACAAAGACACGAGGAAAATGATTAGGCTTTGAGCCCAATTATAGTTCCAAAATTAAACCTGCTCCATTTTTTAAAACTAGAACTAGGGCTTCTCAAATTGGGCTTTTTGATCCTAGTTGATTGAGTTTTTTGATTTTGATTTTTATGGACCTTTTAAGAGTTAAAAGGGTCTTGTATAAGGTCATTATTTGGCCTTGATGAGCTATAGACCCACTCAGCTATGTGTAATATGCACATAGGCTAATTACTAGACTTAAGCATGTAGGCTTGAAGAGCTCATGTGTGTAGCTCTCTTGTGGTCCATTCTAGGTCAACTTTTAATGATTAAAATCTTACATAAATGTAGTTTATAAAAGGATAAATAGACATTATATTAGTTGACATAATAGAGGCATAAAAAAATCTAAGTTAAATCTCTCCTCTCTCACTATGGTTTTCTCTTCTTTTAGTTCATCTGTGTAATCCATTTATTAACACCAGGTGAATTGCATAGCCTCACTCTTCTTCTTTGTTCCGAGTTGAGGATTAATATGGTTTGCGACAACCTAATAAGAAGAGCAAAAGAAAGGAAGCACAATTGCTATTTATAGTAAATTTCTATATGTTTCTAGTTTAATTTGTAAATAACCATTTTGATACTTTTAGATCCATTACCATCCTCTGGTTTCCATAAAAAAATTTAAATTTTTGCTATGCATGTCTAACAAAAACCAACACTATCCTTATAAGGTGGTAGAAGCATTGTGTATTCTTCTTTCATTGGCTATGAGATGGGTTCAAAGAAAAATTTAGTGGCATTAAACTCTTTATGGCATTTTTTTATGGCCACATAGATATCCCTTTATTACATGCTAAAGCCTCTCTATTTATCTTCTTTTCTAAATATCTCATTGTCACTTTAGATGGTGACTTTGGTGATTATCAATTATTTGATGTCATGAACAGTGTAAGTGATGGCTTAAACCCTTACCCACTTATTCTTACCGATACCATTATAGGCTTAGATTTTATGAGTTTTAGCATAACGAACTTCTTTCATGGAAGCTCTCTCCTTTTTTAGGTATATATTCCCCTTTTATCTTCAAAAGTAACATGCAATTATAGATTTTTATGCTACATTTTTTTATAGGTGGATTGGCTTTTTTGATTTTCGCCTATCCTTAGCCTAATTTTTGCTTAGGAAGCCCATATTTGGATCTTCATTCCTAATGAGTTTTTTTAGATCTGGTTATAAGAGAAGCTGTATTTGCATGATGATCCTCCCCCTCATGTCATCTCTTTTTATAGTCTAAAACAGTTGTGGCCTCATGTAGTATTGCATTGATTTTTTTATGCTGATCAACGGGCCATCTGGTTAAAAGCCATATTGATGAGAGTATTTGATTTAGATGCTCATGGTTAGCTATGACACATGTGCAATGCAGAGTTAGGTCTAGCTTTATCGCTTTACTCAGATTACATAAAGTGTCGCTTTACTCAGATTACATAAAGTAACTTTTTACATTCCATATCTTATGTGAGATAATTTAAAGAGATGCAACACATTATCAGGGATCCTTTATCATTTAGAGGAGGAGATCTGACCTCCACTTTTACCATGGGCTATCATGACTTATAGAGGTAGCTGCTAATAAAGGTGGACAACTTACCCATATTTGCTCACAACTTTCAGACTTTTACAAAATATAAAGAATAAATGATAGGCTCCATTAGAGACAATAGATCCGATTAGTTAAAGATGCAATGGAAGTAATAAGAGATAAAGGCTTTAGTTGAAAATTGATCTTTTTATTTCTATTCTCAATCTTGTACAAGTTAAAACCATATAATGTAAAGTCAATAACACTTTAGTACTCGAAATGCTTAATCTAGCTAATTAATGTGGTCTTTTATGCTTGTATTATTATATCTTTTATGATAATCACAACATAAATATTAATGCAACAATACAATTTTCCCTCTTTATTTGAGGGAGATTTTAAATACATCTAACTCCTATCACCAATCATCCCTTATAGGTTTTCTTGATTGACTATTCTTTTTT
>CANXYI012137204.1:0-10162 GCA_948208565.1 Hura crepitans | reverse complement strand
CAATGCTAGCCGATGCTGAGGATATTCTCCCCTATTATGCAGATGATATGTATTCGTCTCTTTAATCTATTCTAAATTGTGTATGGATACAGCTAGATGATTTTTTTAGAAATTGCAAGTGACATATACACATATTTAGTTATATACTTAATCATAGTTACTTTTATATTGGCACTCTCATACACTTGTATACTTGAATCGTACCTTCGCATTTAGTTCACAATGCATAGTCAGAAGACTTAATGCTTATGTCTATACTTAAGTCACACTTGTATAGTAGTAAGATCATATATACAAATATTTGTGCAAAAGTAACATGACACATACCAAATTCATAGATCATGTATCCAGTTGGATATGTGATTAATTTAGATCCCTTTACAGTTGCAAATGAGATTGAAAATGTAGTAGTTATAATAAATATATGCTCTTCATATTTATTATTGATTAACGAAGAACAAATAGAGTCTATCATATGGGTAGAATAGAAGATATAGGAAGTCAATTGGAGGCTGAATAAATAGGACCAGATAAATTCAACCTTAAGAGCTAAGCTAGCTTTTTAGACTATGACTTCTTATGGTGTTAGTCAACAGCTATAATATCAAGCATATAAATCGCATCGCGTCAGACATAACTAATTAAATAAGACTATTTAATAGTATAAGAAGAATGGCTACATATACATATTTTCTAGTGCAACTATGACCTAAAAAAAACTTAGTAAGATTCAGAGCCTAAGGTAAACCTTACAGAATTTAGGATAGAGTAGCTTTGGCATGCCAAAGAGGGATCTTATGCAGATTTGCATTAATTGCAACTTAGCACAAGTGCCATATAAGCTACTTATCTACTTATAGTTATCAGTGGCCAAGGCTATAGATATTTACAAGCTTACAGCTATTTATTAGCTTTATCAGCCTATAGTTATTAGTGGCCAAGACCATAGATATTTATCAACTTACAGCTATTTATCAACTTTATAAGTGGCCAAGGTGATAGATACTTATTAGCTTACAGCTATTTATCAGCTTCATTAGCTTACAGTTATTAGCTCATCAGCCATTTACCCTTCCTTAGGGTCATTCTAGGAGGGAGTTACCAAAGGCTCTATTTATGTAAATTTATGCTAAATTCAAGACACGTTAGACTAAATAGAAAAAGTCAAGTAAGAAATAGGAAACATGTATGATATAATGCATGCATAAACTCTTAAAACCACATTCCTAAATTTTATAAGTTATAGTCTAATACTAACACATAATAAATTGTGAGATAGACCATGATATGGAATAGACAAAAGTTACCAGCACTACAGTTGCATAATTTATGAATAATAGTAAAATATAGACTCATATGTAATACTAAAACATAATTATTCCTATAAAGTTTCCAAGGAAAAGTGATGGTTGGCTAGTTATAATAACTAAAGTTTTGAGTGTTATTAGTACATGGGACTTACATAAGAAGTCAAAAGGTTCATGATATTGAGTGTGGATAAGACCCATATATGCATGTAATTAATATGTATTTATCATAAGTGTGCTTAGCAAGTATAATAGAAACTTGAAATGCTAATAACAATAGCTTACTACTAAAGTTACTCATAAGGAGTTTCTAAGACTTGTAAGTATGATTTAACCCCAACTGCATTATGCATTGAAGTATACATTGAACTAGACTCTGGATAGTGCTAGTAAGGTAAACATTGGCCTCATACAAGCTAAGCCATTGACATAGCTTCTTGATTTTGACATGCAGTTATAGGAGAGCACTGAGGGGAACACGAGTTATAGTGCTAAGCATTCTTGCCTAGAATTGAGATATACCTTGACTGAGGAAGGACAATTAATACCTTATAGAATAATATCATATATTTGTATAACCATATGTTTTTATGCTATTTCAAGTTGTGCAATAGCCTTTTATGATGATCGTTTAATGTTTAACAAGTAAAGTTCTTATGTGGATCTAGTAATAGGATGTGATGTATTACCTTGTATGTTGATATTGTCCTAGTATGTATATATAGAGATGTGAGATATGAATGCTTGCTTGTGATTTGAAAATGGTGAAGGGAGAATATGGTTGTATATAATATGGTGAAAGAGTTAAAGTAATGATGGATGGTTATATGTTATAGAAGTGTTCTAATTCATAGGTGAAAATTTTTGGTAGACCTTCGGCTACCGTTACGCTGTTGGAATTTCAACTCCGATAGCTCATTCAGTGAGACCACTCTCTCTGCAAATTTTAAAATTTGTAGTTAAGTTAGTTAATTCTCTCCATAAGGCGAATTGAAGGTGACAAATCTCATAAGTGTTAAGCTTAATCTTAAAAAGTAATCCTTTCTTTGGATACACGGTTATGTCTAAGGGGTAGAGTGTTACAAAGTGTTATCAGAGCAAGTTAACGGTCCTAGAGATTGAAATCATGTACACGTCATATATATATGCATATGCACATGTTTAGTCTAAGTTATATAAGAACTTTTTCACAAGACTGTTGCACGCATATGAGAAAATGTCGTCAACTGCTTAATGGACTCCCATAACCAGAAGAAGCAACAAGTTAGTAATTCTACCTTATGTAATTCTGAGATTGTTTATTTCATGTCAAAATATAAACTTATATAATAATATTATTTTACAGGTAACAGTTTCAAAATGTGATATAAACTAAACTTCTATTACTTTGATACATACATGTTTAAGATCTAATTTTAGGAAGAGATTGTTATCTAACGAGATGGAAACAAGAGATTTCCTAGATAAGTTAGAAGGCAAGCTATTCCAGCCTATGGTAAGAGAGTTCAAAGTGCCTAAGCAGATAATTCCGAACTAGAGGGTTCTAAGGAACCAGAGGTGAATGTATCCCTAGTTAATAAGATAAGGACCCAGTACTATTTTGAGGACGAAATAACTTAAGTGGGGGGAGATTTGTAACATCTCAAAGATTTACTAATTGAGTTAATACGAGTGAATCACATAGCTTGAGATTTAATTTTAAGATTTATATGTCAAGCAAACGAATTGAAAAAAAAAATATATAATAAATTAAAATTATAATAAATTAAAATAAAGGTGTAACCAAAATAGCATGTTGAAAATAGGAAATGGGACAAAATCGACATGGTCTATCGGTTAAATTATTAGAAGGTTCAGGCAGTAGGTGGAAAAAAGGCATAAAATAAAAAACTTCAGCAATGAGATTAAAAGAGGGAGCACGGAAATTGAATGGCGACAGCAAGGATTGGGAATTCAAGCCTGGAATCCTTGACAGTGGCAAGGGAAAGCACTCTCTTAGTTAGCGTAGGGTGGCTCTGTTTATGGCAGCAAGAAGTGCTACTGGTAGCGCAAGGGGGTGCAGCTGCTAGCTGTGGACAGTGAGCACTGTGCCACTGCTGTGGTATGGAACCTACTGTAGGAAGGGATAGAGGAAATAAAGGTACAGAGGACAAATGAGATTAGCAAGGGACAGCAAGGCTTGCAAAATAGTAGTTGCCGCAGGTGTTGCGACATTAGAGCGGCCTTGCCATTACAGCAGGGTAGTGTGCTGCTACCATGTTGGAGCGCAGCCGCTATCATAAGAATAGGTACGACCACCATTTCCTCCTTATTTTTTTAAAATTTTTAGGGGAATTGGTAGTGCTGTTGAAGTTGTGGGGGTGATTGCTATGGTAACAGTCAGTTGTAAGGAGCCGTTAGAAAAAGAAATATTACCAGCAGGAGCTGCTGCAGTTCGCTAGCATAGATGAAGGCAATAGCTGTTAGGTTTGTCGCAGTAAATAGATCAAAATGAAACCAGAGTTTGAATGATAGTAGGTGCTAAATAGTAAGCACAATAACACGCATAGAAATGGCGTTAGCTGCTGCAAACCGCAGAAGAGAAGATGGGTGCAAGTGCAAATAGCAGAACAAGTGTTTCCTTTATATCCACAGGTATGGTTTCGCTTGGTTTAATTTATACGAATTTATTTGTCAACGATAAAATTTCTCGAATATTAATAGTATGCTGGACATTTCAGGGTATTGGGGTAATCCCTATAGTTAGATAAGGCTACAAGAATTAGTGGAATGGGTGCCAATAGAAGAACAAAAATCGCGGAACATTTGCAATTGAATCGGGTTGTGGAATTTAGTCACCACAGTTACAATCTTGGTATGAGCTAGTGAGTAATTGAACCTCATCAAAGGATAGAAAATATAGAAAAAAATAGAAAGTGTGAAAAAAGGAATCGATTGGGGAATCGATTGGAGCAATTAGCTTTGTCAAGACTGCTATATATGGGTTGACAATTACAGTAGTCATGTTAAATTCAGTAATTGGAGGGGAGAGGATTCGGGTATCAAGAATTTAAGAAGTGAAAGTAAAATTATTTAAAGGAATAGGAATAAGGCCTAGCAAAGTTTCTTTATTTAAGTGGACTACGAGGGAAAGAGTCATCGTTTCACTTGAATTATAGGACTTGTGTGGAAGTCTCGGGTTTTATAAGATGAGTGCGTAATGAGAATATGGAGTAAATGGTATGAAAGAAGATAGATTACTATTTCTTTAATTTATAGTTATTAGATATGACTTGGCTGATAATGAGGGTAATTTGATGCATGATGACAATGATTTCCTTTGAGAATTGTATAATTTCAGCGAGTAAATACCTGAGTATTTGTAGGTAGTAATAACTTGTGAAATTCTAGTGTAAGGGCTAAAGATCTATTATCATTTATGGGAGTAAATTGGTTTAATTATTTTAGTGTCTATATAAGTATACATATACATATGAGAGAGTTGTAACTTAGTTTCACATGGTGCTTGTGTACTTAATGATAAACTTTAAGGATGTAAATAGCATAGGCTTCATATATATAGTTATATACACATAATGAATGTTAAAATGCTAGTTTCCATGTAGATTGAATGGTAATTGTGGTTAGACCTAAAGTAAAGAAATGTCTATAGAAAGAGACACATTAACATCTTAAACTTAGGTGTATTAACAAGCTTTTTACTAAATACAAGTAGTACACTAGTTAAGATGAAGGTTATTCGATGTTCTGGAAGCAAAGGATTTTTGTATGCTACTTGTAGTCAAGTTTTGATTTTAAATCGAAGATATACTTCTAGCTGTAATCAAGTACTTAGTAGACAAATATACTTATGTAGGTTATGTAATTATGAATACCATACTTGTTTTATAGCCATCATGAACTGTGCTTAGAAGTATTAGATTGAGTATGTATACTTAAGTTTTAGAAGCAAATTATTAGTTTGAACTTAATAGGCTTAAAATAGTCAACCTTCAATTAGTTATTACCACTAGTCTTGAAAGCGCATCACGTACAATGAGGAATTTACGATACTGCTACATATGGGGCTATTGTAGGCACGTACGTGAATTTAATATTGTGAAAATGAATAAGCAAGTTCTAAAATGTGGGGGAAATAGATTTGCACCTGTTACCTATGATAACAGCGGAATAAAGAAAAAACATTTCAATCAGGGCCTATAATTATGAATTAGAAATACGTTTGAGTTTCATAAGTGATTTGCTAAGTTTGAATAAGATAAATTAATTTATTTGTAATGCTACCATTTGCTGAGGATATTCTCCCCTATTAAGTAGAAGATATGTACTCATCTCTTTAAGCTATTCTAAATTGTGTATGGATATAGCTAGATGATTCTTTTGGAAATTGCAAGTGACTTATACACCTATTTAGTTATATACTTAATCATAGTTACTTTTATATTGGCACTCTCATGCACTTGTATACTTGAACTATACCTTCATATTTAGTTCACAATGTATAGTCAGAAGACTTAATGCTTATGTCCGTACTTAAGTCACACTTGTACAGTAATAGGATCATACATACAAATATTTGTGCAAAAGTAACATGTCACATACCAAATTCATAGATCATGCATCCATTTGGGTATGTGATTAATTCAGACCTTTCTATAGTTGCAAATGAGATTGAAAATGTCGTAGTTACAACAACTGTATGCTCTTCATATTTATTATTGATTAACAAAGAAAAAACAGAGTATATCACAAGGGTAGAATTGAAGATATAAGAAGTAAATTGGAGGCTGAATAAATAGGTTCAAATAAAGTCAACCTTAGGAGCTAAGCTAGCTTTTTAGACTATGACTTCTTATGGTGTTAGTCACTAGTTGTACTATCATGCATATCAATCGCATCGCATTAGACATAACCAATTAAATAAGACTATTTAATAGTATAAGAAGAATAGCCGCATATGTATTTTTTCTAGTGTAGTTATGACCTCAAAAAAACTCAATAAGATTCAGAGTCTAAGGCAAACCTTACAGAATCTAGGATAGGGTAGCTTTGGCATGCCAAAGAGGGATCCTATGTAGATTTGCATTAATTTTAGCTCAACACAAATGCCATATGAGGTACTTATCTGCTTATAGTTATCTATGGCTAAGGCCATAGATATTTACCAACTTATAGCTATTTATCAGCGGCCAAGGCCATAAATATTTATCAGCTTACTGCTATTTATCAACTTTATTAGCTCATAGCTATAAGTGGCCAAGGCCATAGATACTTATCAACTTATAGCTATTTATTAGCTTCATTAGCTTATAGTTATTAGCTCATCAGCCCATTTACCCTTCCTTAGGGTTATTCGAGGCAGGAGTTACCAAGGCTTTGTTTATATAAATTTATGCTAAATTCGAGACACGTTAAACTAGAAAGAAAGAAAGTTAAATAAGAAATAGGAAATATGTATGATATAACGCATGCAAAAACTCTTAGAATCACATTCCTAAAATTTATAAGTTATAGTCTGATACCAATATATAATGAATTATGAGATAGACCATGACATGGAATAGACAGAAGTTACCAGCACTACAGTTGCATAATTTACGAATAATAGTATAATACAGACTCACATGTAATACTAAAACATAATTATTCCTATGAAGTTTCCAAGGAAAGGTGATAGTTGGCTAGTTACAATAGCTAAAAGTCTATGTGTTATCAATACATGGGACTTACATGAGAAGTTAAAAGGTTCATGATATTGAGTATGGATAAGACCCGTATATACCTGTAATTAATATGTATTTGTCGTAAGTGTGCTTAATAAGTATAATAGGAATTTGAAATGCTAATAACAATAGCTTACTACTAAAGTTACTCATAAGGAGTTTCTAAGGCTTGTAAGTATGATTTAACCCCAACTGCATTATGTGCTTAAGTGTACATTCAACTATACTCAGAATAGTGCTAGTAAGGGTAAATACATTGGCCTTGTGCAAGCTAAGCCATTAACATAGCTTCTTGATTTCGACGTGTAGGTTATGGGAGCGCACTGAGGGGGACACAAGTTATAATGCTAAGCAGTCTTGCCTAGAATTGCGATATACCTTGATCGAGGAAGGACAATTAATACCTTATAGAATAATATCATATAATTGTATAACCATACGTGCGTATGCTATGTCAAGTTGTGCAATAGACTTCTATGATGATCGTTTAATGTTTGACAAGTAAAGTTCTTGTATGGATCTGGTAATAGGATATGATGTATTGCCTTGTATGTTGATATTATCCTAGCGTGTATATAATGAGATGTGAGATATGAATGCTTGCTTGTGAATTCAAAATGGTGAAGGAAGAATATGCTTGTATGTGATACGATGAAAGAGTTGAAGTAATGATGGATGGTTATATGTTATAGAAGTGTTCTAATTCATAGGTGAAAATTTTTGGTAAACCTTCGGCTGCTATTATGATGCTGGAATTTTGGCTTCGATTACGCATTCAATGAGACCACTCCCTTTACAAATTTTAAAATTTGTAGTTAAGTTAGTTAATTCTCTCAGTAAGGCGAATCGAAGGTGTTAAAATCTCATAAGTGTTAAGTTTAATCCTAAGAAGTAATCCTTTCTTTGGATACATAGTTATGTCTAAGGGGTAGAGTGTTACAAAGTGGTATCAAAGCAGGTTAACGGTCTTAGAGATTGAAATCATGTATTAAGGATCATGTACACATCACATATATATGCATAAACAAGTGTTTAGTCTAAGTTATATAAGACGATTATACATAACTAAACATCAAATCACTTGAGTATCAAAAGACTACCTAAATGACTCTTTCTAAATATCCGTCAGTCAATGGATGAAATGCCATACTGAAGTTTAATTGAGTACCCAAAGCATTGTGAAGTTTCTTCTAAAACCTCAAGGTGAACCTTGGATCTCAATTCAATATGATGGAAGACAACACTCTGTACAACCTGACAATCTTATTAACATATGGCTCTGCTAGCTTCCCCAAAGAGCAGTCCATCCTTAGTGGTATAAAATGAGCAATCTTAGTCAAACTTTTTACCACAACCCAAATTGAATCACATCGACTCCTTGTCATAAGCAACCTGAGAACAAAATCTATAGTGACTTTGTCTGATTTCCATTCTAGAATTGCTATAGGATAAAGCAAATCAAATGGAACCTAATGCTCTACCTATACTTGCTGATAAGTAAGGCACTTGGTCACGTACTTTGATACATCTCTTTTCATGCCTAGCCACCAATATGACAACTTTAAGTCTTGATACATCTTCGTGCTACTAGGATACATAGCATAAGGAGCATTATGAGCTTCTTGTAAAATCTGCTTCTTTAACTCTTCCAAGTCTAGTACACAATTTCTATCATGGTAGTATAAATAGCTATCAGCCTTGATCTCATATTCAGTAGGCTTCCTCTCTTGGATAGAATTTATCACTCATCAGCCTGTGATTATCTCTCGGACCTCTTTGACTTGCTGTAACAAATTAGGCTTGACTTACATCTCTACTAACAAGGCATCGTCACCTACAAGTTGAAATCTAATATTCATGGCTCTCATGGCTACCATGAATTTCTTATTAAGCACATCAACCACTACATTAGCCTTTCCAGGATGATAATTGATCAAGCAGTCATAATCCTTAATAAACTCCATCTATCTCCTATGTCTCAAGTTTAGCTCCTTTTGTGTAGGAAAATACTTCAGACTCTTATGGTCAGTGTAAACATAATACTTCTCTCCGTAGAGATAATGTCTCCAAATCTTCAGAGCAAATGCAATAGCTACAACCTTTAGATCATGAGTAGGGTAGTTCTTTTCATTTGGCTTTAATTGTCTTGAAGTATAGGCAACAATCTTGCCATCTTGCATCAAAACATAATCCAACCCATTATGAGAAGAATCATTGTATATGGTGAAGTCTTTCCCAAAAACTAGCTGAACAAGAATCGAAGCCTCTGTCAACTTCATCTTGAGCTTGTCAAAACTCTATTAACATCTATCATCCCACAATAAACAAATCATAAGGGTTGCTATCAAAAAAAACATCTTACTAGGATCAGTACAAAACCCTTTTGCAGAAGTTATCTGCACTAGAAAAGACACTTTAGAAAGCTAAAACTCACATTTGCTATAATGCCCGTGTCCTGAGGCTCCGTGAATAGTGCCATAGGGTCCGAGAAATGCACCCGGGGTACCAGGTCACTTGTACATAGACCAAGGCAGTGACACGGGTCATGAAACTTTGAGGGGTTCTAAAATGATGAAAGAGGCAAAATTTAAAAATTTAGCATAATCAACAATTCATTTCAAACTAAAAGCTAACCATCGAGGTGATAACAATTTTTCGGGCCGGGATTGACTCAGGGTGTGCCTGGACGAACTCGAAAATATTGGACCCTAAAGCTAGAAAATTACGCTGAATCCAATGGTGAAAGAATTTTTGAAATCGAAGGTCATTTGCAAAATTTCATAATTTTCGAGGTCAGCATGCAAATCGAGGCAATCTGAAAATTGCCTTATCAGTGGAATTTGGCTACAAAAATTTACAAGTAAATAGGATTAAAATAGAAATTTTAAAACAAACGTTGTAATTTTTGGAGGTTTAAGTGAATTTCTATAAATTTTTGAAATTTTTCGAAAAATCAGGATGGTTCGAGAATTTTGAGGACAATGTTGAGGTGTCAAAATGGGGCTTACAGCAATGCCAGGTGTGTTAACCCACTTGCTAAGTGGCAAATGGGCCATGACAAGTGGATTTCCACTTGTGAAAAGATAAATTCATTTTTTTGCTAATTTCCTCTCTTCTGCCAGAATTATAGAC
>CANXYI012137003.1:0-15504 GCA_948208565.1 Hura crepitans | reverse complement strand
GAAAAAAATTAGAGAAGTAATTAAATATATATATATATATATATAAAGGTGCAACTTTGCTCGCAATTTTGCCCTTTACGTCAATTTGAGCTAAATATTGAGTTCAAATTGACCTCCAAGTTTCAAGAGCAAATTTAAACTTTTATCATAACAAAAGAAATGCAAATAATAAAAAATTGATCCATAAAAGAAATAAAATATTAAAATATACCATGTGAAAAGAACGGCAGGAAATTTGTTAGGTTGAGCCATAGAGGTGTAGATGTTGGGAAAGACGGCATGTCCTGAGTAACAATAACCGTAGAGACCAATAGCTACAGGGAGAGTTCCTAAGTTGAGTACTTGACCACTGCTATGAATGTTAACATTATCCACTAGACCAACCCAAAACAAGCATATCACCACCAACACTGACGCTAGTACTCCACCAGCTGCAAGCATAAATAAACATATTAATAATATTTTATTTAAAAAAATTTATGATTTATTTCAACTAAAAGTTTCAAATTAAAGATGCGGACATTTACCAGATACATAACTAAGTACACTGAGGTCTCGAAGCCAAGCGGTAGGAAGAACAGCAAGGGTGGTTAACAGTGCAAACAGGTGGTGTGCATCTAAATCAAACCCACCCAAACTTAGATATGCATTCGGAAATAATGATGATAAGTTATCACTCTCCAATATTATATATTCCACACAACATGCCTGCAAATGGGAAAATCAAAATTAATTTGATCATCACATGAATTGCAATAATTACAACGAAAAATATTTAATACAAGTTACTTTTTTTTTTCTCTAATTTCTAATACTTTAAAGGTTTGAGAGTGATCAAATCTAGATTACAAGTTAAAGTTGTCCACTAATTAAGTCTTAATTGAATCGGTCATAATGGCTCCTAAAGTCTTATTATATTAAAAAGACTAAAATATTTAATGAGAATTGCAAAATTAATATATATATATAATAAATTTTTGGTTTAATTTTGTAAAATGATAATTTTGAATGACAAATATTTTCTTCAAAAATCGATAATTTGATAGTATGAATGGAGTAACTACTAGCCATTAAAGCACTATATATGTTCCAAGAATTACTGAATTGACCGTTTAGATAGTCTCCTTTTCTCCATTGATCCCATTTTTTCTGGCAGCTAAGGGTCTGGTACTTGCAGTGAAGAAAGTAACCCTCAAGGGCCATCATTCACTTTAGATGAGTAGACCTCACATTAAAATGAATTATGATCTTTGAATTAAAGTGGTTCTATCCTCTCAACAAGGATAGCAGGATTCCTCGGATTTAAAAAAAAGCTTTTGTAAGTTCTTAGAGCTATACATGTATATGAAGGAGGATATTCATGGGATCGAACCCAAGATCTCTAAGAGAAGTTGAAGGATCTAAACTGAGGGAGTCTAAATTCTCAAATTGCCATGGATATATTTCAATGATCTGTATGTCCATCTATCATTATATTTGAGTTAACTAAATAAATTTCAACTATAATTTATCAATTCAGATTCAAATACTCCTTTAACCAATGAGCTACCTAAACATATATCAATCTAAATCATAGGAAGAATGAGCCAAGAATAAGGCAAATACATTTGCCTTTGGCTTAATTTCATCGATAATCACTAAACTTATACCTTAATAACAGGTCATCAATAATAAAAAATTTCATCACAAAAAAATAATTAAACATTTTAAAAACTATTAAAAAAAGTCACTCTAATAAGTTTTATTAAATTTTTTACTGATAAATAATAACACAGCTATTAATATTAGCTAAAAAATCATCATGTACGAACTCTATGTCATCTAATGATTAAAAAATTAACATGTCAATTATACATAAGATAATACTAAGCATTCATTGAGACAAAAAGACACCATTACCACTATAGAATTGACGTGTCCGTTATTTTTAGTCATCAAGTAATGTGGTACTTCTATATAATATTTTTCAACTGATATCAATAACCACGCCTTCGTTAATCAACCGGAAGTATCATAAAACCAACAAAAGTATTTTTTCTTATAAATTTTTAAATGTTTAGATATTTTTTTGTAGCAAAATTTTTTATTGTTACCAATTTGTTATTAAAGTATAAGTCTAATTATCATCAGTGAAATTTAGCCATTGCCTTTGTGTCATTTCAATGCATATCATTACAAGACAAAAAATTAAAACAACATCCAAAATTTAAGGTTGATAATAATAAAGAATCCTATTTTGGCATCTAGCTCCTCTGTATATCCATTAATCTTTCTCTATCAAACTATATAAAAGTAAATCAGAAAGCAAAAGTAACGTGTACTTACATATAACTCTACATATAAGATTATCTGCAGCAAAAAAATTAAAAATGTACATTACTTTACTAAATTTTAAAATTCAGAATGTATATAATTTTGAATATTTTATTAAAAATTAAATAAACTTACAGAGATGGCAATCCGACCAAAAGTACCAAATGCAGCTTGGCCAATATCAGGGTAAGTTTCAAGGCCTGGCTGGCTATCCAAGCAGGTTCTTAACAGCATACCAGTGTAAAATGAAAGAAATGCAAATATCAACAACATAGATAGCCCAAGCCATCCCCCTTCTTTAGCTGCATATGGAGTCGACAATATTCCAACTCCACATAATACGTTCAAGCCTGCATTTTTTTTAAATCGTGAAATTACGTTGATTAATAAAAGAAAATAATAAAATGGGTCATGTCAATGTTTAATCAGTGGTCCTATTAACAAAATTAATAGTTGAGAAAAAATTAGGTTAAAAACCTAATGAATAAATAGTCAGGTATTTATACACTTTTTTTTTCTCCCTTATTATATTTGTATTTTCTTTCTCACTACTTGCAATTTGTTCTAATTGATCTTTTTATATGCGTTGACGTTGGTCAAATGTTGATTTATATTTAATATTTTAAATCAATTCCACATGAATTGCAGGTTAAATAAAATAAAAATCTAATTTATAGGGGGCGATTAAAAAAGAAAAGATAAATATAATAAATAATTGAGACTGCGAAAAAGGAAAAAAATGAAAAAAAAAAGAAGATAAATATATGGTCTATTGATACATTAGGCCAAGATTTAAACACTTCAACTAAAATATACTAAAATCAATTGTAACATATAAAAAATATATAAAAGAATTATGACAAATTATTATTTAGATGAAAATTTCATGTGCGTATGTGCAACAGGGGATGAGAGCTGATGAGGGGATTATTGCTAAATTTGTCTTTATGTTCATAAGGGGAGTTTTGATAATGAGAATCAAACAAAAATAACTAGTCAGATAACATGTTATTTATCCAGATTTCAAGGCACTATTTGGTTGGTATCTTATTCGCTTTGAAAATGAGATGCTGAGAGACTGACAAGTAATACTAACAACTATGTCGCATTAGCTGATTCAAAGAACATGCTAAAATAGAAGACCCTACACCAGACAGATTGTGGTCCTAATGGAATGATTGTCTCATAGGAAAATCATAAAAAGTGAATTAAACCCCTTTTCTTTTATTGCGTTTACAATTAAGACCCTATTCTCATAATTCAAATTCTTTTTATTTTATATGAAAATTTATTATAGAAATTGCTTATTAAGGGCCTAAGATAAGGTACTCGCAGTATATATAATGCTTGCTGAATTTAACGATTCAAATTAATTTTTATTTTTGAGTAGTTGTGAGTGATAATTATTAATATTGAATATAGCATGTAAGGTACACACTGCAAGTATCTTATGTTTACTCTTATTAAGAATCAAAGTGCCCATTTTTTTTCATGCTATTGGCAATGTGGTTCGAAATGGTCATGGTAACATCTTGAGATCAATTTTTTGTTAAAAAAAATATATAATCTAAAGTTTTCTCAACATATATAATACAAATTGAATCTAACATTTAAAATAAAATTTTATTTTCAATATTTATGAATGTTAATTATTAATTGTTAAATTTAACTTATATTATACAATCAGTGTGTACTTTAGCTTTACTCTAAAAAATAAAAAAAATCTAATGAATGAATTGAATTAAATTGAAAAGAATTATAAACTAGGGATTTAATAGAAAAATAGTCAAATTTAATGTTTTTAAAATCGGACCAGATAAAGAATTGAATTGCTTATTAGATCATTATTGAAGAGATCTAACTATATTCAATCGGATTATATCATTTTTTTTATTTTTTTAAAGTACTATTATTTATAAAAAAAATTAAAATAGAATACAAATAGTACCATATAAAAAGTAAATATATATTAAAAACTATATATTATTCAATATCAATGTATAAATATTAATTTTAAATACTTTTTTATTTATGGTAAAATTTTAATATAAAATAATAACAATTAAAATAATAGAAAAATTAAAAAGAAAGTTAAAGGAGATATTATAGAAAATTGAACACATAACCTTATCATTTGGAAAAATTATTATTTTTGATATAAAATTGCATTAAATTTAAAATTTTTAAATTATTTATGATTACATATCAAATTGAATTGGACAAAATCGTAATAAACAATTTGATCAATAAAATTAATTAGTCCGATTTTGATAACACGGGTCTAATCAAATTTCCTTAAATAATGTACAATAAATGATTGGTGTTTGTGGTCCCTACAGAAAAGATTAGGTTTAAAAATACAGTAATTGTATTGTGGCAAGTGGCCCCTATGAATATACGTCTGTATTTATCGATGACAACTACGCGGGCATATGTATTCTGAATATGACAATTACGTATCTTTTATGATCTCAAATACAACAACGATGCCATTGTTTCACTTGTAAATAATTTGACTTGATGTCTTCAAATCTAGGTTATTGGTTACAAAAGGGTATTGACTCAATTCTATTTTATTGACGTAAGCATGTGAATTACGGATAGATAATTGAACTATTTGCAATTCCGTTAATACTCCCTAAAACTAAAGCTCATCGCCATAAATTTAATTATAAAAAATAACAGCAATGATAATCAATGAAAACAATGAAATAAAAATGCTTAGTACATGCATAACATCCTGAATTTACTCTTATAGATAACTTAACCTCTTAAATTGATGAAAGATTAATTATTCTATTTAATTGTCAATTTTAATAAACACTTAGCCCATATTATATTTTCAGTCAAAAAAGTGTGCACCGATTTTAGAAATTTTCTTTTAATTAAAATAAATTAAGTGATAATAAAAATAAATAATTTAAAGAGCTAAGTGATGTTTCAATTAAATTCAAGGTTGATTGACCAATGACAACAAATTTAAGATATTAGGCGGAACAAAAATAAAAGCAAAAATAAGAATGTTACCGTTAAGCACAGCTTGTCCGAAGGAGCAATTGCGAGAAATGGGGAGTTCATGGGAAATGTGGGAAGATTTATCGTCCTTTTGGACCCAAGGCTTTTTGGAAGGAATTGGGGGAAGAAGAGAATGGGAACTTCGTCTTTGTTGAGGAGGCAAAAGCTCATCTTCTGGCTTTGAAAGAAGAGGTTTGGTGACAGAAGGAAGTGATTCAGGAGAGTGTCTTCTTGTTGGTGAACTTGATAGAAATGAACTTCCCAATCTTGATAGTGGAGTTCCAAGAAAATTTATACTTGGTGATGGCACACTGCTGTATACATCAATCGACTGCCTACAAAATCAATAAGTATTATTGTGTTATATATTTTCAATTTTATGAAATATAATTTGTTGTCCATATTAAATCATTGAAAATTATTAATAGCATCATTTTTACCTCTAAACTTTTTAAAATAAATAAATTTTATTTTTAAATTATTTTGTAATATATTTTTACTTTTAAACTTTTAAAATAGAAATATTTATCCTGCATTTTTTTAAAATAATTTATTTTTATTATGAAAATTTTCAAAATTAATAGATTTACCATAGTAACCAAAATTTAGTTGCAAAAACTAATGAAAAGGAATTTTTTTTTCTTAAATTCAAAAAATTAAGGAAAAAGAAAAAAAAAAGTTTGCGAGTAAAATCTATCAACTTTGGAAAGCTCAATTATTTTTAGGCAAAATATTTTTTTTAAGCATATGTATTTTTGGAGTTTTTGCTATTAAGCCTTAGTGCTTCTGTTTGCAACATTGAGCCTTTATATTTTTATTATTTTCACGTTAAACCCCTGTGCTTTTCCCGTGTCCCATATTAAATCCTTGTTAGATGAAAAATACAAGAATTTGGTGGGTGATTTTTTATCCAATAAAGGCTCAATGTAAATATATATATAAAAAAAAATACAAGGATTCAATGTGGTTGCAAGATCAACAGACAACGACTTAATAACAAAAAGTCCAAAAATATAAAAATCTGAGGGTATATATTTTTTTTTCTTTTTTCATTATAAACATTCAAAAATCATTGATTAACTCAAATTCACATTAAATAACCTTTTAAAAATAAGGGGCATAACCAGATTTTTTTTTGTTACTTAAGAGACTCGTTTATTCCATTTTTAATAATAGAGATAATGCTCAAATCATTGTATTATTCAATCATATATTGCACAGAAATTTGTAACTTTTGCCTTAATTATTTGTAGGATCTTCATAAAAAATGAATTGAATTTAAGAAAAAAAAAATAAAAAATAACTCAACTTTACATGACCTAAATTCAAAACTTAACTTACTCTCCCCTCTTTGTGAACTGATTTTTTTTTAGTGAAAATTATAAGATGAAAGAATAAAACAAAGCATATGTGAAGATTTAAATCCATAACTTACACGATACTGGCTAATATCTAAATTTTTCTGAATTATACATCGGTTTTATTTAATTTTCTAAAATTTCATAAAAATATTTCCCTATAATTAAAAAATAAATATTTAAAATTTTATTATCCTAACAACGAGATTAATTTGACAATTGTTAGATCTCGTTGGATTAAAGATTTAATTTTTAGAATATAGTAAGCATAAAAAAAAATTACTCAATCAATCTACTTTGAAAAATTGAATTTAAAAATTATCTTTGTGAATTTGGAAATGAAATCACATCATTGTTGTAGTGAGAGATAAAATTAGGGAAAAAAAGAAAAAAGAAAAGAACTTGATGAATCCATTTGGTTTGATTCAAGTAAGTCCTTGGTTCCCGAATTCATTCGTAAATAGAGAAACTCAAACATTAAAATTGACAACAGATTGATTTAAAAAAATAAATAAAAACATAAAAGAAATGAACAGAGAGAGCAAAACCTGTAACTTTGAGGCCAAGAAGTGTTGTAAGAACCAGTTTTACTGCGGTGAGGATTCTCAGCCAAAGAATCATCAGAATCTGATTCATTTCCATTCTCTTCTTCTCCTCTCTTCACTTCCTTCTCTTCTTCTTCCTCTTCGCTCTCTATGTAAAAACTCTGTTCTGATACTGAATTCTTCATTTCTTTTTCAAATTTTCTCCCAATCCTCGAATCAACCCTGAAAATTTTGGACTATAAAGATCAAGAATTTATTATGAAGGCAATTTTTTTTGCATACAATTTCTTCGTTTTGCAAGGTTTAACTGATAAAAATTGCAGCTAAATTATCAAGAAATAATTATATTTGTATATGGAAAGTAGCCCAGATTTATGACCAAGAAGACCGTTATTAAACTAATCAAAATAATGAAATGAATTTCATTCTCCTTCCCTTTCTTGGAGAAAACGTTAGACCCCACTATTGAGAAATACTAACTTTCTTGGCAACCAAACAGAAATGCAAACAGGAGTATTGTTTTCTGTTCTTCTTCTTTTTACTATTGAAACGAAATTCTGCTGGTAAAAAAGGGAAACGAATGAAATTTGATGAAGAGAAAGTAGAAAAGAAAACCTTGACAAGGAAAATTGAGAAGATTCGGTCACATGAGTATCTGGAGAATTTGGTGAAAAGGAGGAAAGTTTGAAGCTTTTTTCTAGAAGGACAGGGGAAACAATAGGAAACCGAGAATAACCTTCTCTTTTCTTTTGTTCTTAGTTTTTCTGTTTGTTTATTTTCAAGTGTCTCAACCCTATTGAAGTATTTAGTTATGATTATAGAGAAACGCGCGCATATGTATATATATATATATATATATATATTAAATTGTTTTTAAATTTAATTTTGTTCCAAATCACCCTTATACCAAAATAAAAAAAAATGAAGTTAAAATATTATTTCTTTTAAATTCTATATTAATACACTTAGTGACAACATTGTTCATGAATAGTTAATTGATAATTTAAAAAATTCACATTTAATTTTACGTTAATTTTAAGCATTTTTTTAGAAATCACTTAAAATTAAACAGTCAAAATTCTGCTTATATTTTTTAGTCAACATAGAATTCGATTACTATTTCATCTTCTAAACAATGTAATTATAAAAAAAAAAAAAAATTCAAGTATTTCTTCTTTCGTAGCTTCTTAGTGACTTCATATTACTAATGTAGCTCTAATCATTGCCATTAGTTGGGTGATCAAAATCGAAGGGAGAATTATTCAATCTATTTGATTCAGTTGTTTAATTTTCGATTTGTTCAATTTAATTTTTAAGAATTTTATTTTATTTGATTCGGTTTCTTAAATTATAAAATTAAATAAATTAAATTGATAAAATTTTTAAAATGACGTCATTTTAGTTATTTAAGATGATGTGGTTTAAAATGATGTCAATTAATATTTTCATATAAAAAAATGTAAAATGCTCGATTTATTTGATTTGATTTTTTAAAAATTTCAATCGATTTAGTTTGACTTTATATACTTAATTCAATTTGATCAATTATTTTTAAAAAGGAATTTGATCTATTCAATTTGATTAATTTTTAAACGAATACTAACTCTACTGTTAAGTATATACAAATAAAATTTTATAAAATGTCGTTTTGTCCCATTTTATTAAAACTATGGAGACAGTTAAGAAACAAAATTGACTATAAGAGCAAAACTAGTTAGCCCGGACGTGAACATGAAGGCAAATTAGTAACACTTTTCTTTTCTTTTTTTTTTTATTCTTAATTTTAGCGATGTGATTAAGTAAGTTAAATTTATCGTACATCTATAATATCGATCATTAAATTATGAATCAAAAATATTATTTTTTAATATAATAATTTTTATTTATTGATAATTGAACTTATTGAATTAGCACACTTTTATTATTTTACACTCTTTTATTATTTTACACATTGTTTATTTTAAAATATATGAGATATAAATAGAAATTTAACAAAAAAAATTAATATTTTTTCTGTTGATTATTTTATTTTAAGCGTCGTTTTTTCATAACTCGAAAAAAAAATATTGCACTTCTTTCTTTTTTATAATTTTCTCTATACTAATTAATCAAAAAATATTTTGGTAAATGACAAATATCTTTTTTAGAAAATTGAGATATTGTAATAATTTTTTTTTAATATGTATGCCAAAGATCAAAAGTACACTTGGAAGTAAAATAAAGGATGTAGTTGAGGAACTTATTATATGATAAAACAATAGAACTACTCATTGCATCTATATTGAATCCAAATCGTGATCTAATAGGACGGACAAGAGAGGGCCAAATTTAAGTGTATGTAGGATTAAAAACTTTTAAGAAGACAAAGTTGCGTAATAAAAACATTTTAAGAAATTGAATTATAAAATTTACTATGATTTTTACTGGAAATAAAAATTTTAGGGGGTCATACTAATATTTTCGTTATGACTTAATAGCATAAGAATAATATTCAAAAACTTATCATATACTATAATAATACTATAATTTCATCGAATTTTGATTTTAAAAAAGCCTTTATATGAGAAAAAGAAAATAGATTTGCTCTAACACAATAAATTTAATATATAAAAAAAATGAAGATTTAAGGATTAGAAAATGCTTTTCATCTAGATAGAAGAAATATGAAATATCGGTAGACATCATCAGATGGGAACATTTTTATTGTTTTATATTTTATTTTTTTATCTTTTCTAAACAAAGTTTTAAAACCTAAAGTAAGACAAGTATTAATTTGGTATGTTTAGTGTATAGTATCGTGTTGATTGGAGCTATCTGGAACATATCATGCTTAGGATGCACTTTGATATGAGATGGGTCTCTTATTATGCTTCATGTGAGACTGTTAAATATTATTTTCCATCAATGGATCTCAAATGGGTCCTATTTTACTAAGTAAGGGTTTAAGATAAGGGAATCCACTCTTCAAATGTTTATTTATCCTCTGCACGGATGGTTTGTCATATCCTTTTTAACAAGCTTAAGCAACAAGGGATATACATGGTTGTAATGTTATTAATGTTTAGTTATACTTGGAGATGCGTATGGTTGCCCAAGATTTATTAAAGAATGGTGTGCCAAAACAAATAGGTGATGAGATGTCCACTTATGTTTAGAGGGATCCTTGGCTCCCCATTAATAATCAGTTTTTGGTTCAAAGTCCCATTCTAAATTGTTTTGGGTCTTTTTTAGTAGCTAACCTATTAAATGGAAGAAGTTGGAATTATGAGTTGGTTAACTCTATCTTTTATTAGGATGAGAAAGGTAGTATTTGTGGCATTGCTCTTTGGAATTATGGTTTCCCCTTCTTCTTTAGTTCCTATATTGGCTATTTTTTGGAATGGTTAAAGCCACCAACTAGTTTTTGGAAATATAATTTCAATGGGACTTTGTTTAGTCGTATGAATATTCAAGGATTTAGAGCTTGTGTGCATGACTCTCATGACAATTTTGTTGCTACAATTGATTGGATCCTAGTTTGGTGGAAACTTTTGCCCTTTGTAGCTTCTTAGAATGGCTATGTTAACATTTTAATGGACTCGGTCTTGTTGAAACTGATTCTTGAAAGGTCTATTTTGCCGTTCTCTCTTGTAAAGAAAATAGGTCATTTTTTGGGTATATTATTAGGCAAGTGAATTTAATTGCCCATTTTCTTGTAAGGGCATCTTCTTCTTATGCTAGCCTTAATACTAGAATGAGGTTCCACCTTGTGTTGCAAATATTTTTCTCGATTAATAAAGTTTACGGCCTTTACTTAGAAAAATGAAAATGCAAGAATTAGAGACATATTCTAATGGGGAAGTCCTATTCTAAATAGGAAAAATTAATACTAAATAAGAAATCTACTAAAACTACAAATAATATATTTCCCCTTCGGAGAATAAGAGGTTTAATCCTATTAAGACTCGAATACTTGCTCTTAAAGTAGGTATGGAGCCTATATAAAGGACTTAATTAACAATGTCAAGTACGCAATCAATAGTTTAAGCTAAAGTCCCTACTCTCAAAGTACACTTAGCTAATTTAAAGCATTAAAGTACTAATCCTGAGAGAATTAAGAGTAGTTCTTCATTATTTTGTAGGAATTCATAAATAGGCTCATACTTCTTTATCAAGTAACATGAATGGATAATCATCCAACAACTATTTATGGTAGTTTGCACATTATCGACTAGCACTTTCATTAGGAGTAATGAATTAACAAGCCGAAAAAAATCAATTAGTGGGGAACAACAAAGAAACCATTATAAATGAAAAATTGCCAATTTTTAGGGATGACTAGCATAACAATCCACTGCTTATTGGAATGCCAATTATGAAAAACAAGCTAGATAATTCCCTTAACAGGTTTTAAGAAAAAATAGATATTAGATTTTTAGCCAAAATGATAAAGCTAATATTTAATGCTAAGCCTAAGTTTGAGAAGGTGAAGAAGAAGATAAACCATTCATTAGACTCCTCTAGCTACTCTGAAAGGTGAAAACACTATAATGAGAAGAAAAATTATTTTAAGTGATACCAAAGATTCGACCAACGAAGAGTGAAGAGGAAGAAGTGTAGCATAGTAAGCTAATTAAACTACTCATCAAGCTCTTCAAACCAAAAAAGCTTAAGAATTTGAGAATAAAGAAAATCTAGAGACAATGAGAAAGAGCAAAAAGAAAAGAAAAGGTCAACAAGTAAAAAGAAGAGGAAGATTATAAGCTTGAGAGCATTGACTTCCGGTTAGGCTATCAAAAAAGTCAAATTCTCATGACACTAGAGAGAGATCAGAATGAAAAAAATACAAAGAAAAGCATATTCTAAGAATTATATCTCTAAATACCTAACACTGGCTAATATCCATAATTTTAATGGTGTTATAATTTTTAGGATTTTTTTAGGAATATTGATACATTAAAGTAGTTATATGACGTACCACCAAAGTCAACAATGTTAACCAAGCAGCTATTTGAAAACTTTAAAACTTGGTTCATTATTTAACTCTAGAGTAAGAAAACTATCATAGGCATTCAAGGCATCATGCAAAAAGATGATGAAAGCCTCAAAGACTTTATAGGAAGGTTCAATGACTTCACAAAAGATATCAACCACTTGAATCCAAAATTGGACATTGTTACTATGACAAAAATGTAAAAAACACGTGACTATACAATTCATTGGTGAATGACCAATCCACTAATTTTGATGAACTAATGGATAGAGCAAGACAATATATAACACCCAATGATGCTAGCAAAGTAGTTATTAGATATTTACCTAAGCTCCATATTAGAAAAAGGAGTAATAATTGCCTTGCTAAAGCTTTAAACCTAGAAAAAAGAAGCCTTAATAGAAGGAGTTAACCAAAGTGAAGGGAAGAAGACAAGAGAAAAAGTGCAAAAAGCTATAAATAAAAGTTTTATCTCACACCATTAAACACTACATTAGCAAAAGTGTTATGTTTGCAAAACAAAATCACAGAACAGTCAACTGCCCTAAGAAGCTCATCATCAAATCACAAAAAAGAAGATATATGAACAAATTCGATGATTTTCATAGGATGACGACCATGAGACAAATGAATGTCAACATCTCAAAGAGGAAATTGAATGAGTAATTTGGAGGGGGTTTCTCATTAAATGAGTAATATTAGAAGTATTTTGATTTCCTTGATGACAGGTGAGTCCAGCATGAACACAAGCCCCTTTTTTTTAAAAAAAAAAAGAGTTCTTTCAATCAAATTTTTTAAATTTTAGTTTTGAAAATTAAAAGCTTGGTCAAAAAGTATTTTTATGACAACTTGATCTCTAGAAATTGAGATGGTATATTCACTAATGCTTGATGATTCGATATGCTTTAATTAACTTTTTTAATAAAAAAATTAACGTTTTTTAGATCATCAAATTATTTATAACCGTAGAAATCATATCTACAAAATTGAAATTAGTTAAAAAAAATATCTATAATATTATAAAAATTGATGAATTCAGCTATAACTTTTTTTCGATAATTATATCATTTGAGGGTAGGGTAGATGTAATGCTCGAAAAATCGCAGTGTTATGAATAGTACTTCCCAGGACATAAATAGTGTTTCTCGAGGCCGGAAGCACTAATCTTACTAAATGAAAGTATTGATTATAACATATTTATGAGTGAAATTTAAAGTCAAAACGAGATCATTTAGATGGTTAAAAATGACAATTAATTTTACTGCAGTGTCATGTGAATAGTGACTTAGTTTTAGTAGAACCGTAAAATATTTAAAAGTTACTTGGAAAATTTTGGGATTAATACAACTTGATAATAAAAAATTCTAATTAGCCTGTTGGCACTAAAATTGGAATTTTTAGAGGTAGGAAAGTATTTTTATTAAAAATTCGGTAACATAAAAGTGGTGATTTAATTCAGTTTTCTTATTTTTTGAGCTTTGATTTTTAGAGGATTGTGGGGCCTAAATTAAGTGAATTTTTAAATATTTAATTGAGATTAAAAGAGAAGAAAAAAGGGAAAAAAGAGGGGAAAAAAGGGAAAATATTTTAATTTGCAAAAACTACATAAATGGTCAAACTGTTTTATTTTGGTCAACATTTTCATTTTCATCTCCTTCCCTCCTCCCTCCATGAAGCCGATGGCTTCAAGCTTGCCTTTTCACCATTTTTGATTTCCAAACCTTTCATCTAAGCTTAATTTGATCCGATTGAAATGTTTTTGGGTGTCCCCATGACCTCTAAAGGAGATTGGGAGCAAGAATTTTGAAGAAAATTGCTCGATTTAAAGGCAGAGTGAATAGTGACTTTTTTGGTTCGGGTAATAATTTTTGAAGCCCGATATTTTTCCTACATTCTTAGGGTGCCTAAGAGTTGTCTTATGTAGTCAATTTTCATTTTTAATGTTTGTATGATTTTATATGAATTTTTACATATCAAATCTGTAATGGGCAATTGAGAAAATCGACAAAGCTCGCGATAAAGGAAAAGCGAAGGTGTAGGTGGTCCTCATGATTGCATTACGATCATTTTTGTATGTGAAATCAAATTAAAATGTGTAAATTTGATTATGCCCTATATTTAAATAATATGTAGGTGTATTTAAATGAGTAGTTAATGCCATATTGAGAATAATTATGAGTTTAATGGTGTTAATTAGTATGTAGGATTTATAATTATACATATATGATATTTTAAGTGTATGTGGCACGATGGAAAAGGCATGTATGGGTGACATTGTTAAGATGGTCGAATGGCCCTATTAGTGCATAATTGTGTGTATGTTTATTTATGCATGTGTTATGATGTGGATTAATATAGGTTGACCTAGAATTAAGTTATAAAGTGTTGTATGATGAAAACATGCCCTCTTGGTGTGCCAAAAGCCTTATGGCTGAATGGCCTTGTTGTATGATGGTGTATGTGTGTGTTATGTTATAATGCACATAAATGGTTTTAAACATGGATAATAATATGCTAAATGCATGATAGTGAATGTTTACTAATAAGGAAGTATGTGGAATTGAATGGGAATTTTTATGCCTTATGGATGAAAGTATGAATATGGATTATACACTTTTTATTTGAAATGTTGGATGTACATAGAGTACATTATGACATTGATATGTATTATGGCCTTTTTATTTATATGTGTGGCTGAATGAGCTTTTAAGAATGCTTGAATAGTGTATGCTATTCTTGTTGGATGCACATGTATAGATATACATGTTTGGATAGACATGAGAGTTGCAAGCATGATGAAGTTATAAGATTCAAGTTATATGCATGTATGTATGTTGGATTATGCATGTGCTGAGGATGTATGTTTCTTTATGCATGAATATGACCTTATGGGCATTAGTGTATGAGGTATAATGCAAAGTTTTAGGTTATGGTTGTGTTCAGGGGCTTAGTGGCCGAATGGCCTTATTAGGTAATCCAAGCTCGTGAATGCTTTGAATTAAGCATATAATGGGAAATGCATGGTCAACTATTTATTATTGATCATGAGATGTAAATGTGATGTTGGTAGTGTGATTATAATCTTGTTATTGATATTATATATATATATATATATATATATATATATATATATATATATATAGACATTGGAATGTGGCATTTCATGAATATGATATGTATAATCATAATTAATACCTAAAAAGGCTAAATTACCCGATGTGGTCAATTGTTGACCTTACCATGTTTAAAAGCCATATTAAGCTTACTTAAATTGGTGGAACTAAAAAAGGAATGTGTAAAT
>CANXYI012136985.1:0-12878 GCA_948208565.1 Hura crepitans | reverse complement strand
AAATCCTAAATAAAATAAAACTTCCTAATCAAATAAAATCTCCTAATTAAATAATATCTCCTAAATAAGATAATTACTTAAAATATAATATATTAATTACAGCTGGTCTCAATTACAGCTGTAACAGATTTCTTTTTTTTTTTTTTGAAATCTCATTTCTAAAAATCTGAAAAAAAAAAGAAGAAAAGAAATTTTGAGGCGAGATTTCAAGAAGGTAAAGTCACCATCTAAAATGAAACCATAATCAACTAGAGGTTAAATCCTGATCTAGCATTCTTCAAATGACAGAGAAAGAAAATAGTACATAGAAAAGTCATCTCCTTATGAGAGAGAAAAGAAGACAGATTCTACCTCATAGGTTAATACAATTTTCATCCATCATCCTTGAACTTTGCATAAAATCCCTAAACTTTAATTTGTTACACAGGATCTTTCAACTTTAATTTAAAAAAAAAAAATCCTTTCATACGCTTAACGTACTGGACTGAAATTAACCAAAAGAACCATTAATACAAGTAAAGTTGGATTTTCAGGTTAGCAATTTGCTTGAGTGGTGAACAGAAAACAACTGGACTTCGTGTTGCACAAATAAGAGTCTAGTAATTTTCATGTTAAAAAATGAAGTTTACAGATTTTCATTTCATTAGCACTAACTTCAAGGACATTCAATGAAAATACCCTGGTTCGGTAGCCTAGTGATATCGCCTATGCACACCACATATAAGTATCTAGTGAAGTTTACAAGTGTTTTTTAAAATAAATAAAATGACCTTTAAAAGGACTAATTTCAATATAATATTATAGATATATCTAAAACTCAGGCAAAGAAGCAATTGCATCCTGGTATAATTTAATACCAGTCGGACATGTAAGGAATCAAGCATATTCAACAAACTGCCAAACAAAAAGGGAAAATTTGTCTTACTAGGTTTGCAAAAACGGACTTAGTATGAAAGACTAGCATGAATTATAGACTACGATGACATTACATCTTTTGATCATTTGCAAATATCTAATTTCGATGTTTTGCATGTAGCATAATTTATAGTCTCCTCGCATCAACAATATATTTTAGACAAATAAGCAAGAAGCATCAAGCTTCAACAGAACATTCAGTTCAGATAACTGAAGATCATAACCATAGTTGTCAAATCGGGAATACATATAGCGAATCGTTTTCTCCAATTTGAGAATCATAAATTGCAAATTGTATCAAATCGTAAAATACAATACATAATGAAATAAATAAGTTTAAAATATAGTTCTAAGGCATCTATGCTTATAACATAAACAAAATACTAAAATAAATAACATATATAATAATATAAATTGCATCTAAGTCATAGACATATATTAAACATGAAAATAGAAACACTGTATTAAGCATCAAAATCAATGTAATCATTACTCATGATTTATTTATCCCATTCCTGATATCCTACTTCTCCCCATAGATGTCAATGTATCATCACCATCATTGATACTAATGATATCATCTAATATGGGTGAATCTTCCTTCCCTTCATTTTCATCACCACTCTATCTCCAACTTCTTCGTCTCGTATGTCAATCAGTTTCCCCTCTTCTTTTCCTTTTCTATTTGCTTTTCATCTTAGGCTCTATTTGGTTGAGCTTTTGCTCCCTGCAATTGGCGGTTGAACGAATCAAAAGCTAAAATGAAGTCTTGCTAAAAATAGGTGCTTGGAAAATAAAAAATAAGAGCCAACGATAAAAAATTCCAACCATTGGTAGTTGAAAAATATACTAAAAGCCGACTTTTTATGAAAAGTTCAAAATATCAGCTTTTATAATAAAAAACTGGCTTTTATGTGTTTAATGTCCAAAAAAATTCTTTTGTATTTTATATTTATTAGTCTATAATAAACAAAAAAAAATATAATTTTGGATATATCAAAATTTTGTATGATTTTTATTTTTTTTAATATGTGTTAGTCTTAAAATTAATTATTAGTTAGAATTTTTTTTAAGTTTAATTAATTAATTTTATGTTTGATATCATATAGCCCGTAAGGCCCATTAGCTTGGCCCAAAAGTGTGAGCTTTAAGGCCTTAATCCAAGAGGATATTCATTCAAAAGGAACACCCAAGAGAATATTCTTCAAAGCAGAATATAAAGGTAACCTCTCTTACCCCATCTTCCTCTACACAGACACATAGTCACGCTCTCTCTGTGTTTATTCCAACTTTCTCTATATCTAGATTCTCTCTTTCTCTCATCTATCATAAGCCCTATCACTCTCTATGTAATGTGTGTTTTTCTACTATGAAAGCTACTAACTTAAGCATTGGAGAGTCTAAGGGAGGGGTGGGGAAGACCCCGCCTAGACTTTCTCACCTCTTTTCCCTCCTTTTTCCAAGAAACCAAACAAGCCATCCTAGGATCTACATCAAGGTGACATAAATCAGATCAAGAAGTACCAAATGGTGCCATTTGTGGGGACGAGTTGAGCATTCTTTTGCTTCTCGCTCGTTCTTGGGAGCATGGAAAGAATCCCATGACAATACCCATTGAGTTTCCACCATGGTGACAAAATGCCCCATGCCTCACAACCTGAAACAACATTATCATCTTCGAGTTAGACAAAAAGTGGAGATCACCAAATCCTACCAAATCGATCAATCCCACAAGATCAATGGATCTCGACAAATCAGCAGATTCAGCAGATCATATGATCCAAGAAGATCAAGGTTCCCAGAAAATCAGCAGATTCTAGAAGATCATCGAATCCCAAAAGATCAAGGATCACAGCAGATCAGCAGGACCCCCGAGGATTTTTAGATCCCATCAGATCAACAAATCTGAGAAGATCATCAGATCCCAAAAAATCAAGCATCCCAGCAGATCAGCGGATCCCATCAGATCAGCAAACCCAAGAAGATCATCAAATCTCAAAAAATCAAGGACCCAGCAGATCCTCGAACCCCATATGGACGCAGATCCACCAAAGCATCGAGGATCCATCTGATTGTTAGACTTGTCAAATCATGGTAGATTAGTCGAAAGAAGGCAGAGGATCATCTGATGCGGAAGCGTATTAGTGAAGATCAGATCCAAATGCATATCACACTTAAGGATCTTCCATGACAGAGAAGAAGGCTTTTAAGCCTACAATGCGACTTTTAAGATAAGACATCAGCACTCATTCTTATTTCTTTATCTATTTCGTTGGATCTTTCACATCCTTGAACTTTTTGGATTTTTTTAGATAAGATTTTAAAACAAATTTGCTCTTTTGGTGTTTTGATTGTTATCTTTTGATGAAGGGATTGGGTATTCACAATAAACAAACTGAAAAGCAACATTTTAATGAGCAAAAAGAGACAAAGATGCAGATCAGTAGAGCAAATTGGTTGGAAATGGATCACCAGATCTCAGTGGATCAGCCTCAAGGGATTGGGTATTCACAGCAAACAAACTGAAAAACAACATTTTGATGAGCAAAAAGAGACAAAGAAGCAGATTAGTGGATCAGATTGGTTGGAAACAGATCACCAGATCTCAGTGGATCAGCCTCAAGGTACGCTAATGAATTATTTAAGGATAGAGTATCACCTTAATTTTAAATAAGTAGTACATCCTACACTATTTTCCTGTGAATGATAACTTTTATTGAAAATAGCAATGGCAATAAACACCCAACATCTCAATTAGTAATCATTAGCATCACACTTAAAATGAGTAACTTTTGGAGTTAAGTATTATACTGCATAGCAATCTTATATATACAAAAGTAATGTTGCGATAGCACTTTTGTATGCCACGAATCTCATTTATTTGTTTTGCTTATTCTATGATCTTACACAAATGTAAGCAAGTAAAATAATTATATTTTTCATGGATATGAGATCTTGTCAAACATATATATTTGTATCTATGAATTTATGATCTGATGAAGACAGGATTTGAAGAAGCCACTTGAGACAAGGAAAAAAGCATATGACTGCCCAGTGATCTGCAGATCCTCAAGGTGACTGCAGTGAGGAGGCAACCCTATTTGGAGGAGAGGCCGGATGTTATGGATGCTGGCTGAGGCATGGTCATTTCAGTGTTTTCAAAAAGGCTTAGGTTAACAATTATTGATTGATTTTTACTTCATTTCCTTCCTAGGCTTAGATATCAAATAAATGTTGATTGATTTTATTTTATTTTATTTTGTTTCCTTCATAGGCTTAGGTATCAAATAAATGTTGATTGATTTTATTTTGTTTCCTTCATAGTCGATGAATCTTTCATGTTTCCGTTTATGAAACCTAAAAAATCGGTTTTCTATTTTTGTAATAACACTGTCCCATTTAAGGGATTGGGTGAATAAAAATTCCCAAGCCATATTTTCTACAGAAATTAATAGAGATCTAGAGCTCTATCTTCCCAACAGGTTATAAGGTGTCATTCTCCCTTTGAAGATTTTAAATTATTCAAAATAGGTCGTCCTAAGAATCGGGACAAACGAAAAGGGAAATTAATTGAGAGAGACTTTCCTGTTCATCATCCCGTGACTCGATCCTATTCGGGTATTCCCAACAATTTTGTATCAAAGCCTATCACAATGTGCGATGAACTCCGATCATTGTTGCAAGAGGAGCGAACAATTACAGAATCAGTGGAGGCGAAATTTGCAGAATTAAAAACCCTAATTTTGCAACAAATTCGAGCACAAATGCAACCCTTAATTGTTGACGTGGAGAAATCCACTATTGGAGATGGCGCAACCAGCAGCAACAACACACCAATAAGGCACGTAACCCGTCCACCTCCTGTTGGAGTAGTCACTGCACCACCCACATCAAGGGGGTTGATTCCACCAATTGAAAGCATTGTTCCCAAGTATGCCAAATTAGACTTTCCCACATATGATGGGTCGGAAGACCCCTTGTCTGGATTCATCAATGTGAATAGTTCTTTGAGAACCAGCAGACAAGCGAGACAGCCCAGGTGGGTTTGGCAGCCTTCCACATGCTAGGTGAAGCGCGACTCTGGTACTATCAAATAAAATTGGATGGATGAACATTAAACTGGGCAGAATTTCGTCATCTCTGTTCTTTGTTTTGAACCTCCAAAAGGCAGTAATCCCCTAGGGGATTTGGTCAGTGTCAAGCAAACTGAAACTGTTTAACTTTACCAGCACCAGTTTCAAGAAAAACTAGCACAGGCAAGTTAGTATGTGGGGTTATTTACAGCTGGACTGGATGATTGCATCTGTTTGGAAGTCCAAGTGCATAAACCCTCTAATTTGGCAGCAGCCATGAGCCTTCAAACAAAAACAGCAGGTGCTACATGCTGGAAGCAATCAAAACGGGTCATGGACAGGCCCTAGGACTGGTTATACTTCCCTCATTGGGCAAGACACGACCAACCAAAAGGGGGCCACTTCAACTACCACAATAGGTACTTCAAATACAGTAACACCAGCACCATTCATAAGGAAGCTTAGTAGAGCTGAAATGGCTGAACAAAGACCAAAAGGGTTATGTTACAATTGCAATGAACCATATACAGCAGCTCATCAATGTAAGAAGCTATTCTTGCTAGAATTAGCATATCATGATGTTGTTTGCACATTCCAAAAAGAGAATGGGTAACCAGAAGGCATCCACCTACATCAGAGCTTGAGGGCAAGCTTTTTTTTCGTAGCAAGGAGTATTGTTATGGATGCTGGCTGAGGCATGGTCATTTCAGTGTTTTCAAACAGGCTTAGGTTAATAATTGTTGATTGATTTTTATTTTGTTTCCTTCCTAGGCTTAGATCTCAAATAAATGTTGATTGATTTTATTTTATCTTGTTTCCTTCCTAGGCTTAGATCTCAAATAAATGTCGATTGATTTTATTTTATTTTGTTTCCTTCCTCTTAGATGAATCTTTCATGTTTCCGTTTATGAAACCTAAATATTTTTTGTAATAACAATGTCCTATTTAAGGGATTGGATGAAGAAAAATTCCCAAGCCATATTTTCTGCAGAAACTAATAGAGATCAAGAGCTCTCTCTTTCCAATATGTTCTAAGGTGTCATTCTCCTTTTGAAGAGTTTGAATTATTCAAAATAGGTTGTCCTAAGAATCGGACAAAGGAAAAGGTGAAATTAATCAAAAAAGACTTTCCATTCATCTTCTCGTGACTCGGTCCCTATTCGAGTATTCCTAACACCAGATAGCGCCAACAGTGCCTCGCATAAGGACTCAGTGTAAGACCTAGCAAAGGTTCAAGGATACTTAAGGATCTTAGATTTAGCAATCCACAACTCATACAAAAACATAAAACCACCTAGTGATCTGTAGATCCTCAAGGGGATTGTAGTGAGGAGGCAACCCTATTTTGAGGAGAGGCTGGATAGTGCCAGCAATGCCTCATATAGGGACTTAGCATAAGACCTAGTGAAGGCTCAAGGATCCCTAGGGATCTCGAATTTGACAGGCTGCAACTCCTAGAAAACGTAAGATATATGTATAGGCAACCCTATTGGGAGGAGAGGCCGAACAAGGCCATCGGTGCCTTGCATAGGAACTTAGTGTAAGACCTAGCAAAGGTTCAAGGATCCCTAGGGATCTCGAATTCAGCAGGCTGCAACTCCTACAAACGTAAGATTGCCCAGTGATCTATGGATCCTCAATGTGATCTATAGAAAGGAGGCAACCCCGTTAGGAGAAAGGCCAAACAATGCCATCAGTGTCACACAGGGACTTAGCATAAGACCTAGCAAAATAGCAAGCAACAATCAAACAAAGCGTAAAATCGCATGACAAACTTTAGATCCTAAGATCCCTGAGGATCTTGGATCCAATAGGCTGCAATTTGCTTAGCGTAAGACCTACCAAAATAGCAAGCAGCAATTAAACAAAAGCATAAGGCCAATCAACTTGGCCTAGAAGTGTGTGCTTTAAGGCCCTAATCCAAGAGGATATTCATCCAAAAGGAATATCCAAGAGAATACTCTTCAGGATATTTTCCCTAAAAGGTAACCTCTCTTACCCATCTTCCTCTACACACACACACATCTTCACATTCTCTCTCTTTGCTTATTCCATCTTTCTCTATCCTCTCTCTACATTCTCTCTCTCTCTCATCTATCATGAGCTCTCTCGCTCTCCATGTAATGCATGTTTTTCTCCCATGAAAGCTACCGACTTGAGCATCAGAGAGTCTACACAGAGAAGACCTCGCCTAGACTTTCTCACCTCTTTCCCCTTCTTTTTCCATGAACCCAAACAAGCCATCCTAAGATCTACATTAAGGTGACTTAAATTAGATCAACGAGTATGAATGTTATTTGTAATATATAGTATTACCGTAAATAAAAATTTATAAATTTTGTAATGCTTATAATATAAAAATTTTTAATAGTCATGTATAAATTAGATTATAATTTCAATAGTTAAGTTACCAAACACTTTATAAATGTATCTAATTCGTTGAATGCTACTGCTATCAAGTATCCGTTAGCCACCAAAAATAACAGTCACTGCTAGCTGCTGAGGATGACTGTTACTGCCACCGCAACAGCTGACTGCTAATAATCAACCGCTACTACTCAACCAAACAGACCCTTAGTTTTACGAACCATTCTTCTTGAAACATGTTCTAAATAGGTAACAAAAAAAATTCCACTGGGTTGCATAAAAATAGATTAGACCCAATGAAAATATCACATAGACTAATATCTTAAATAATCATAAGATTAGAATCACACCATTGAATCCATAAAATTCCAAAGATTCGTATGAGATTCATAACCTCCTAGATTCATATGGAGATTCGTATCTTTTAGCTGCCACATCTTATCAAACTCCAAGATTCAAATCCTGTTCTATCAGGAGAGAGATTCAAATCTCAAATAATAAGATTTTGAAACCATGATTGTAACCCTCACAACAATAGTATATTGCTTTCCAGTCATAAACTAAGCAGAAGTTTAGAGCATTTTCTCTAGCATTTTCCATATCAATCTAGAACTGTTTCCCCATTTGAGCACACTGAGCATCATGCACTCAGTCTTCTTCTAGCCTCACGTTTACAAAAAGATGCTATTAGGTCTGTAGAGAAAGAATTTCATTATTTGACTAGAAATATAATATATCTTAGCTTGTCTATCTATATTACCTCATTTAAAGGTTTAAGAGCATATAGAAAATAGAATGGTTTACGAACAGGAACATATGCTGCAGCAGTCATAAACACCTCAGTTTCACTAATAAATATGCTGCTTTCACACTAACACTTAAGTGAAATGTTTACAAAAGGAAAGGGGTAAAATAGGAAGAATAAGTTAGCTAGTATATGCAGATAAAATAGAAGTTAGTACCAACACTGTTTACAGCTGGTAGACAACGATTTAGGTTGTGCACGTTTTTGGCAGTATTTACAGCTCAGCAATTACTTTTTCTCCAGCAATTTAGAAAGAATGAGTTAGCTATTATATGTAATGGTTTCCTCTTTTGGGAACAGAATTAATGAAATCATTTCTCTCTGATTTTCTCTCTCTCTCTTCTCTCTTTCTTCTCTATTCTTCTTCTTCTTTTCACTTTCTGTCCTTCTCTTTGTTATTCTATAATTGCCTTAGTTAGGAACTACACCTAACATAAAATTCTTTCAAAGTTCACAAAGTTTTATGCCTCATGATTCCAACAACTTTACTTCACATAAGAAAAGTAAAATGACACAAGTGAACTCGATCCACATGATAAAGACGACAAAAAGTGAACTTCGGCAAGCTAATAGTTAGCAATATGCATAAAGCTTAAGTACCTGGGTGGAACTAACATAAATCTTAGGACCCAGAAAGCTGAATCTCAGAGTGGGGCAAGAAGATTTTTTTCTTTGATGTCGCAGAGGCAGCTCACAAAACATAGGTGCCCATTGCTTAGGAACTTGAAATTCCAAGAAGTGCTGTAGATCCTCTGGAGCAGGCTTGTCTGAAAAAAGAGAACTATTATGCCATCTTCATTTTATGCAAACTAAAACTTAAAACAAAAATAGTGCATTAACTACTAGGAAATAACTAACTGATGCACTAGTTAGACTCTGGATTGCCAAGTTGAATCTCTCTCACAGCACAAACGGTTATCCATTCCCCTCTTGAGACACCCCTTGCTACTAACCCCCACCCCTAGAAACCTAAATAAGTCTTGGTAAAACCGGTTCTTGTACTTTTATTCACAAACCATAAGAGGGGGAGGAATAATAACATATCGAGATTTTGTGACAGAATCATGGAGAAGAAAATAGTCATGGAAAAACCCTGATCGTGCTGATCAAATTATTGGCCTGAATCATTTATACCGACAAGACAGACAATGAGGACAGCAACTTTTGCCAATCCGGCTGGTCAAATTGTAGGAGAATTAACCCAAGTCCTTGACCTCAAAAGTTGCAGTTAGCTTTACAGAGTTAATGACTGGATAGGGCTTTTATCACTCAACCTCATGTGTATCACCAAACATCAAGTTATGATCACAGATTCTAGAAAGTTTTAAAGAAGAGGAGTTGTGCAATAAAGACAACAGAGATCACATTTTTTCTTGTGGAAATTCTCAAGATATCATAACCTAGTGTATAGTCTCTTAAACCTTAATCATTAAATATCCACGAGTCAATAATGGTAAATGACTTTATAATTGATTTCACTATTCAAAAAGAGAACCTACAGCGCAGATACAAGTTGACTGCATGACTGAGATAACCACTGCCTGGAATCCCATTAAGAAGAGAAGTAATAGGCACAAATTTGAAGAGGATTGCTTCTGGTTTAATAGGCACTGTCTGGAGCCAATTGGAGTGACTATGGGAGAACACATCCCCTCCTCTTTTTGAACAGATTATAGTAAGGCCCTGTCCATGTCACAAAAGGAGCAGTAATAGTAAAAGATTGTGCCTTCCAATACACATACAGTACAGATTGCATTTTCCCAACTTACATCCTTGCTTGACGTTTCTGTAATGCTGGTCAATTTCATGGTATTTGACTGCAAAATACGATTAAATACCTCCGGAACCTGTGGAAAGGCCCAGCTTCATCATTAATAAAAGAAATAAATTACATATCATATTTAAAATAGGAAGAACAATACCACGTGTTTGCTGTCCCTAGCATTCCGCTGTAGTAGAGATGGGTTTCTTCTATCTGAAAATAAAAAGTCTCCAGCATCCTCCAAATACTTCCTCAGCTCAGAAGGTGGAAATGGTGAAGTTGGTTGCTGCCTAACACAAATCAAATCCTGACCCCCAATAGCCATCCCTACTATTATGTGTGTGCCAAATGTTTTGATGAACCTGCCTAGTAAGATTAATCAGTATCCATCACCAATGCAACTCATGCATAATTCCATGTTGCATCAAATTGAACAAACAATTTATTACCGAAAAAATTAACCTTTTACAATTTGCAACTTTATTATTTCATCACGCTCACAAAAAGAGCTAACTTTTTTTATGAAAACAACAAGATCCATTCATCTTTTTTTTTTTTTTGGAACCACAGCAAAAGCCCTTTAACAAATTTTAGTTAGTAAAAGCAAAAGAAATGACAGGAAAACAAGAAATTGAGCAGCATAGTAACAAAAAGATACTGCTGAGGCAAGCAAAACAGTGGCTACTCCTGAGGCTGGAAAAGACTAAACAGAACAAACTTATAAAACATAAAAAGTAGTTACATCGGGAAGAGCAAAGATTCTATAAGCTGGGAAAATACGGGGAAACAAAATGTTTATTACTATGCTTTTAGAAACAAATATAGAACTTCAACTTAGTGTACCATTAACAAATTTTCATCAATCTCCAAACCCTTTGTTCATCATCCTCTTTTTTTTTTTTTTTTACCTTTTCTTACATTTGAAGAACATCATTAGGGTTGTTCAACCGGTCGGTTCGATCCAAAACCGAACAGAAAGAACCGAAAACCGAACTTTCAAAAATTTTAGAATCGAAATTTTCGTGAGGACCGAACCGGAAAACCAATTTTTTTATAGAACTGAACCGAAAAAACCGAAATTCTATATATTTTTTTATTTTTTTATATATAAAACCCCAAAAATGACGCCATTTTATCTCAAAACGACGTCGTTTAAATAAGTTCGGTCGGTTCGATTCAGTTCTTTCAATTTTTGCCCTTCAAGAACCGAACCGATTAAAACAAAATTACTGTACAGAACCGAACCAAAAAAACCAAACTGAATAGACCAAATTATCAAAATTTCGGTTCGGTTTTGCACAGCCCTAAACATCATGATCTTGAATCAATTAATACTTTTTGACCTAATATTTAATTAATAAATTATTAATAATTAAGTATCAAAACCATTATAGACATGATGGATTAAGGAATAAATAAGGTACGTAGACATCTTTTGGTATCTGTGATTACATCCACCAACTAGTAGAATATCAAGCCCTTGAACAAGCAAAATTTAATCTTAGTTAGTATGCAGTTGGATGCTAAATGAAACTGGTGGCTCTAACTAGATCATGATAGCTACATCAGATCATGATAACAGATTATTAACCTTAGTTAGTATGTAATGTTTTAGCCATACCAGATAAAAGTCAATTTTATAAGAGTTTATAGTTTAAAAAAGTTGTGGCCTGTAATATCTGTAATTAAGGAAATAATTGTTGTACTTTACCGAGCTGTGCACCCAGTAAAACAACATACCAAGTGTTTAATCCTTCGTTATTTACTTTCAAATTATCTCTCTTTTCATTATTAAATTAGGATTAGAGTTTTTTGTTGCATGAGGAAAGATCCTTCAGGAGAAAAATATTGAAGAAAATCAGTCCTTTAAAAGATACGTAAATTTTCTATTATTGATTCATTAAGGTGCATTGACTTTTAAGAAAGTGACAATTTGTGCCATTTATATTTCATGGTCAGAAAAGATATAACCACCTGGGAAACCAAACACTAGAGTTATGATTTCTAGAAGGAAAGAGGTTCTTTTATTTGAAGATGCATCCATATTATTTACTATTTTTTTATGAAAAAAAAAAGTAGTTGTATTTCTTTTTCATTGTCAGAACTCGATCAAAAAATTAGATTTTAATCTTCGTAAAGTAGTCCCATTATATGCAAGTAAAAGTGTTGACTAATTTGAATTTGGATAGCTAGCTATAATTCTATCTTTATCCTTTATTTGTAAATCTTATCTTTATCCTTTAGTTATAAATCTTATCTTATCCTAATTAGACTTAGAATTTTTGTATAAATAGTCATGTAAATGAGATGTAAATATACAACAGAAAAGAATTATTTTTCTATCTCAAAAATCTTCATGGTATCAGAGCCACTGCCTTTTTTTCAATATTGAGTATTCTCTCTCCGGCAGATTCAGTTCCTTATCAGTGTGCTAAGGGTGAGTTTTTTCTCCCCATTTATTGTCACCTCCGGTACAAAAAGGCTGCCCGCTCTCCGATCGGCCTATCGCCGGAAAAACTTGCCCAACGGCCGCCGCGTGTGAGCTCACACGCCACCGCAACGCCAGCATCACAGTTCCACGCGCCGGTGCGTGTACGCGCGTGGTGACACCTCTGACCGACTTTTGCTGCCGCTCCTCTTCCTCTACTTCTGTCTCACAGTTCCGCCGCCGGCAGTCAACTTTTCCGGCCATCAAACTCCACCTTCACAAACAGGTTCTCTGTTCCTTTTTTTTTCATGTTGTAGTTCTTTTTTTGGGGGTTTATAATGGAGAATAAGCTAGGAGAAAAAAGTCCCATTAATACTGGTAATCCTTATTTACAAATCAGTCCAGTAAAATTAGAAGGAAGTGCGAATTATTTAGCTTGGTCTAAATCATGTCTTTTATTTATCAAAGCTAGACGGTTACAAGGATATATTACTAGAGAGAAGAAAAAATCAAATTTTTCTAATGCTG
>CANXYI012136926.1:0-10063 GCA_948208565.1 Hura crepitans | reverse complement strand
CATAAGTGAAACGACAACCCGAGCCTCCCAAGGCAAGGAGAAGGCATGAGCCGACTTCGGGGGTCTCATACAACTCTGTTAAGTAAATGTAATCACTTTAAATTGGCTTAATTACTCATTAATTGCATTATGTATAATATGGCATAATTGAAATAAATGTTAATAAATACATAGAAAATGAAATAAATGCTATAAAAATTATTGGTGAATTATGACATGTTAAATGCATAATATGTGATAATTTGGAGTGTTCGAATGTGGTAAAAACCATGAAAACATGATTTTTAGCTATAAGTGCATTATGTACGTGAAAACCCGAAAATGCCATATTGTGTGTTATTGTCTAAAAATGCATGCACATGGTATCTTTGTGAATTGAATCATGTATAAATGATGTGCTGAGTGCTAAAATGCCATAAAAGAGCTCGTTATGCAAATGAGTGGCATTATGCCTATTTACATCGTAAAGCGTGCTAGTGTGCATGCGAGTGTTTTTATTGATAAATTATGTCATGTATGTATGAATGCAACATTGTTGATATGCTTAAAATGAATTTTTGACATAAGATGATATATGTGGGTGATACATGCATGATGAAGCATGAAATGGTAAATTATAGGCAAATATGGAAAATTTACGTGTTATGAACATTAGCATTGATATTTGTGTGTTCATGTGACATATCAAGATGTTGAGTATCTCGATGACATTATACCTCGAGAAACGGATCCTACAAGTGTAATGGACATCATTAGGCCTAAGTTGGCCAATTGTACATGTATAGGCCATGCAATGGTGCATTAAGCCAATGATAATTTTTATGTTAATATAATAAAATGAAATGTGAAATTGGATAAATTGACATGTTTAATGTTGCCTATATAGTTAGACAACCTATTTTGGATAGGTTGATCGATCATCTAGGATTGTAGTGGCTACTCATATACCTACGAGTCATTGATTTATGTGCTGACAGGTATAAGAGCCTACAAACCTAAGATTTACTTGCTGATATGCATGAGAGGCTTCGGGCCGAAGTTTACTTACCTTTGTGGTATGAGAGCCTACAGGCTTAAGTTTACATAACTTTATGGTATAAGAGCCTATGGGCCTAAGTTTACTTACTTATGTGGTGTGAGAGCCTATAGGCCTAAGTTACACATCTATGGATATAGAGAGCCTTCAGGCCTAAGTTATGTATCTTCGAATGTGGAGAGCCTTCGGGCCTAAGTAATTTTGTTATCTAGTCTTGTTTAGTTGTCTTATGGATATGGGCATCAGTTAAACGATTAAAATGGCTTAATAATGACATAATTAAGTTTGTATGTTAAATTGGCATCAATAAGTGACCTACGGACATAATTTGATTAAATGATTTAGAAATGGGTCTTGAGATGCTTGAATAAGTTTATTTTCACTCGCATGACTATTTATTGTGATTATATGTGTATAAACCTTAAAATACTAATATGGACAGCTATGAGGTGTGTTATGGCACTTATGACCGAAAAATAGGTATGTCACTACTAGTTGCAATATATGAGTTCGATATGACTTTTTACTATGTCTTATGACCTACAAATGGTTAATTCATGATAATGGTGATTTTTGGTGTAAAAGATGCTTAGAGAATAAGATTATATGCATGTGATGCATTATGTCTATTAAATGGTAGTAAGTTGATGTTTTAATAATGCCTTGATAAACATGCCATAAAATGTATTGTATATGCTTGGAATGTGTATACTGGCTTATAAGACACTAAATATGCATGAATATAATTCTAGAACCAAAAATGACCCTTGTTGCATATAAGTTACTAAAATTGCATTTTTATGATATTAAAATCGAAACGGTTTATGTTGCATATAATTTATGAAAAATGTATGTTGTAAATTTTAAAAATCGAATTGATTTTGAACATATATCAAATGCTCTAATTTGCCATTTTACAAGTTAAAGTGATTACACCATTAAGCGAAAGCTTAGTGTATTAATTGTTTGTGATGCATAGGTAATAAGACAGTAGATTAGAGCCAAAGCTTCTGAAAGCAAGAGATACGAAGATAACCCCTGCGTGGGTATTTTTATATTTATTTTGTAATAGTAATGTCTAAGCAGTCATAGTGCTCTTGTGATCCCGGAGGGATTAGGTCTAATTTACATTTTGTAGTGGGGTTTTGTATTAAATATTATAACTGTGGATTTTAAATTCTATTTTCTCGCATATTGTGTGTGATGATTGGTGAAATGCATGTGGGAATATTGATTGTGAGAGCCTGAGGCTCATTGTCATATTCTTGTGATTTGGAGGGTTAGGAGGACACATGTGGTTTGGAGATGTGTGTTATGATGTATAGAAGTGTTTTTAAGCAAGTAAAAATTTGGGAAAGTGTCATGGTACAGCCGTTATGCTACCGAATTTTTGACACGATAACCCCAATATTTACCTTAGTTTGCATGCCAAAAAGGTTTTCAATGTTTTAGTGTATTTCCAAATCAAGAAATGTTTTCTTATATAAAAGTTTTAAATTTTAAGTGATTTGGATATCAGAATTGGATATCATTTTGCATGCACGCGTCCTCCGTTCAGGTTCGATGTACGAATTGGGCGGAGGGTGCGACACACACTCACCAAGAAGTGATTGTAGACATTATGTATATATAGTGATTTGCAAGCATGTATTGATATAAGTTAACTTGTTTGAGACATAATATGGTCTACTTACTTGTTTTTCAAATGCATAACGTGATTGTTAATAAATGATATGCATATGTGACTTGTCATATAAGAATGTTTTATATTGCAGTTACTTTGTTATAGTAATTATATGAATTTAGTTATTCTTTGATGAACCTTTAACTAAGGCATAATCTATAAGTAATGATATATAGCTATGTCTATATATCTATATGCACAAGCATCCATGATACTGCTATTATAAAGTGTTAGTTTAGTGTATCATTCTATTTCCTATTTGTATATAAGTATATCTTTAGTTAAGGTGACTAATGATTAGTCGTCTAGATTAGTATAGGAACCATTGAGCGATTTTACTCAATATGGGTTTTTCATTTGCATAAGTTTAAGCTAGGATGTTGTAAAAGGGAAGGATAGAGGCGGCACTACATTAGAAGGTTCAGACATAACAAGGCATAGACATAATGAGTCTTTGGTTTTCTTTATTAATTTATACATGTATAAAGGATGATATCTATTTTATATGCAAAATGTTATATCATATGGAAACTTGTAAAGAAATGATGTTCTATATCTAAACTCTAACGATCTTAATAATGAAAAAGGATATGTGTGGGTGTGTGAAAGTGAGTGATTTATGGAATATTTTAGATGGGATTAATACTTGGTTTGAGATAACATTGTTTGAAGCTTGAGATTTTGAGTGATGATTTTTCTTTGGAGAATGGGGTTTTAAATGAAGGTTTAAGGATATATGTGATATTCTAAGTACTTTTCTTACAAGTTGAAAAATTTTGGGTAGTGCTTTCGAACAGCTGTTATGCTGCCGGATTTTTTGCACGATGACCATTCTATGATAAAAGTTATCAAAGAATTGAATATTTTTTTTAAATAGTAACAAAATATTTATGTAAAGTAATTTTAAAATGTAATTTTTTGGCTCACATTTTTACATGCATGTATATTGAATTTGTATATTTGTTATATGTCGCTTACATGTACCGTAACATCACCTTATCGAATTCCCTCGTGAAAATGGATGAGAGGGTGTTATAGCTTCAACCTATTCATTTTAGTTTCATTTCTTAAGAAAAAATAAAGTTATAAAGGATCATAGTTTTTTTGGCAAAACATAATTTTTTTTATTTAGCAAAATGCTTTTTTTGGTTCTAAACTTTTTCATTTTTTACATTAAGCACTTATATTAAAATTTTCTGCATTAAATTCTTATTTGATGAGAGAGTGAGTTGCACCTCATCAAAAGTTCATTGGATAAAACATATCTATGTATTCTATGAGATAAATTAAAATCAAAGGTTAAATTAGAGATCGATGGTTCATTTTTCTTAAAAATCTCATCACTAAGCAGAAAATTACATCTAGAAAATTTTAATGTATATATTAAAAATTTTCTATATTAGCTGCATTTCAATTAAAAACTCATCTGATAAAATTTATCTATATATTATGAGATAAATTAAAATAACAAATAAAAATTAGAGGTCAATGGTTTTTTTTTTTTTTTAAATGACATCTAGCATAAATCACATTGAAAAGAGAACACACAATGATTATTTTCTAACAAAGAAATTGAAATAACAATGACCATTTTTGTAGAGTTTTATAACAGTTTTTTTAATTACTTTTATGGCACTATTAAATTTGATATAATTAAAAATTTTGGAGAAAAATTATTAATCTTCTTAAATAAATAGGTAATGTAGTTAAAATTAAAAGTAACAAGATGTCATATAATAGATTTTTAGTATGGAAAAAGTAATGCGTTTTGCTCAAGTTGTTTTGCCATTAGCCTGACGTGTTCGCGTGTGTTTTGGTCAAGTTGTTTTGGCATTAGCCTGACGTGTTCGCGTGGAATATGAAATAGAATAAAAAATGGCAAATTAGAAGCTAGTTTAATTTTTGTGGGGTCCTATATGTATTTTTAATTAGTGATTTGGTCGCGGATCCAATAGTGGCCCTGGGCTAGAGAAGATTCTTCACGCGCGGATTCATTATTTACACAAAAGAACTCCTCGGCAGACTTTATGCCACTACTATTAACTGAGAAGATTATAAAGTCTTCTAAATGATATTCATATTACCAAGAGCCATTTTTCAGTTAATTTCCTTTTAGTAGACGGGTCCTCTTCTCCTCCCTCCTAGACGCATCTTTCGGTGAACTAAATCTGTTGATTACCCACTGTTATTTTTCACTCATTTTCTTTTCAGATTTGCTTTTAGTCAGACATTTCTACCAAATTCAATTTCTTTCCAAGAAATCTCCTCATAGTGAGTACTTTCTTGCTCTCTCTGTTCTTCCATTTTACTTTATTCGTACTTTTTTATTTTCTTATTTCTGTTTTCTTCTTCCATGGGTTGGATGCTATGAATTGAGAGTTTCGTGAAATGGGTTCTTTTTCCTTTTCCATATCCTGTTAGTGTTTTTTTTTTTTTGAATAATTTTTATCCTTCGGCTTTAGAGAGAATGGGTATTACTCCATAATTTGTCGTTCGCTTAGGTTTGGACAAAAATGGTCAAGTTTGTATTTTTAAGTTCGCCAAAGATAATATTGTAGAGTTGAAAGTGATTTTGAGCTTGTGAAATCCCTGTAAGATTCAAACCTCAAGTAATTAATGGTTGTTTAAGAGTGGAATATATGTTTGTGTGAGTTAGATGTGAATGAAAGTATGGTAGGATTTCTTTCCTCTGAAATGAATTTCTGATTGCAGTTGCACAAATGACGAATTTTTCTTGACGATGTTTCTCAACCAAGGTGGGCATATTGGATTTTCGGATACAAGCAATACAAATCTTTCATGGAAGTTCCTCCTTTTGTTTTACGTTTTTACTCTTCTTTTGTCTTTTGGGTCATGTTCAAAGTTTTACAATTAATTCGGATTCAATAATAGATGCAAAACTGAAGCCAACTTCAAATATGGATGATGAAGATGGAGCTTTTAAACCTGATTCTACTACATCTGCCATGGATTTGGATTTCATGGATGAACTCTTGTATGATGGTTGCTGGTTGGAGACTACTGATGGCTTTAACTTTCCACACCCAGGCCCTTCAACCTCCAATGCTCCACAATATTATTTTCCTTTTATTGATTCCAGCAGCAGTCAAAGCAATCTTGGCACTACAAACCCTCATCATCAAAGTCACCAAGAATCAAAAGAAAAGGTACTCAAGGAAACTGAATCTCAAAACCAGACTGCTGCATCTTTAGTGCAATTTGAAAGTTTCCCAATTGAAGGCAGTGAATTAGGCAGAAGCTTATGGATTGGACCAAGGGCAGATCCAGGGCCATCTTCTTCAGTAAAGAAGAGATTGATGCAAGCCATTGGACAGTTGAAAGAATACACAAAAAACAAAGAAGTCCTTGTTCAGATATGGGTGCCAACAAAGAAAGAGGGTAAGGATGTGCTCACGACAGTTGATCAGCCATGCTTGCTTAATCTAAAGAGTGAAAGTCTTGCGAGTTATAGATATGTTTCAGAAAGATATCATTTCTCAGTAGAGGGTGATTCAAAAGATTCACTTGGATTGCCTGGCCGTGTTTACTTGGGGAAGTTGCCTGAATCAACTCCAGATGTTCGTTTCTTCCGAAGTGATGAGTATCCACGTAAAAGTTATGCAAAGCAATACAATATTAGAGGGTCTCTTGCAGTTCCTATATTTGAAAGGGGTACTGGTACTTGCTTGGGCGTAGTTGAGGTTGTAACAACCTCGCAGAATATCAGCTATCGACCAGAACTAGAAACTATCTGCAAAGCTTTTGAGGTCTCTTTTTTCTCTTTCCTTCACATTGCTAGAAAGTGTTTAATTTTGAAACTATGGATCTATGTAGTGAACATGTGTTTTGATAAAAGAGCCTTGAAATTGAGACGTTACCACTTGCTGTAATCTGTAATGCATACTGAGAGGGTCAATTGCACATTAAATTTGTGATTGAGAGACATGACATTTCTACTTTTCAGCATGTAGTCCTCTTCACTATAATTTATATGTTCATAGTGTTTGTGTGTTTACGCTTAAAATGAAATGACATGGTCAGAAATGATGGCACTAGGCTTAATCCCTTTTTTTATCATTTCCTGTTTCACAGTTTATGAGCCAATGTTTGTCCTTTATTTTGATTTTTTTGCTACTTTCTTGATAGATTTCTGTTTCTCTTTCTTGTACCTTTATGTTTATTTAAATTACATGTGATATAGTTCATCCAATCATCATATTTGGATGAATTTTTACTCTTGTAGTCATATGCTTATCCAGGCTTTTGATCTAAAAAGTTCACGAGACTATTGCCCTCCAAGTGTTAAGGTAAGTAGACACTGGATTTGATAACTCAATTTTGTAATGGTTTATTTGGATCACAGTTGTGCTCCTGTATCTCAGGCATGTAAAGAGTTTTGCCAAGCTGCAGTCCCAGAGCTGTCAGAAATTCTGAGTTCTGTCTGCAAAACACATAATTTACCCTTAGCTCTAACATGGGCACGGTGTTTCCAGCAAGGGAAAGGTGGGTGTAGGCATTTTGATGAGCAGTTTGCTCATTGTATTTCCACCGTGGATTCTGCTTGCATTGTTGCTGATGAGGAACTTTTGGCATTCCACGTTGCATGCTCTGAGCAATACCTTTATCTTGGGCAAGGGATTGTTGGGAAAGCATTTGTGATGAACAGACAGTGTTTTGCAACTGATATAGCTGCCTTTAGCAAGACCGACTATCCACTGTCTCACCATGCTAAGGTATTTAATTTGCATTCAGCTGTTGCAATTCCACTGAGAAGTACTTGCACGGGATCAGCTGATTTTGTCTTGGAGCTATTCTTTCCAAAAGATTGTCAAGATACCAAAGAACAAAAGCGGCTGAAAGACTTATTGCCCATTGCCATACAGCAAGCTTGTCGATGTTTACATGTTGTCATGGAAGCACTTGAGGAAAATGTCAGTTTTCAAACAACGGTTGCATCAGATCTAGGACATAATAAACTAGAAAATCATAAATTTGGACCTTCCTTATTGAAAAAATCTCTTGTAGAGGGATCATCTTGGATTGCCCGGATAATGGAGGCACAACAGAAAGGTAAACAACTCTACGTCTCATGGAACAGTCCAGAAGAACCTAGAGAAGAATTCAAGGTGGCTACACCCTGGGATGACTCTCTAGAGGAATTATGCCTTAACCATGGTTTCATAGAGTCTGGATATGCTCAAGAAAAATCTGGACCCATTGAGAGTGTTACAGGTGTCAACAATTCTTCGTTCACTGTGCAGCACTTGATAGGCAGGAGAAAAACTGGTGAAAAGAGACGGACCAAGGCAGAGAAGATGATCAGCATAGAAGTTCTTCGACAATACTTTGCAGGGAGCCTTAAAGATGCTGCTAAGAGTATTGGTGGTAGGAAAATATTTACCAGAATTGGAAATCTTATATTCTTATTTCCTTTCTCTTCGTTTGATCAAATATTACTCACAAATGATATGAAGACAGACTATAATTTATTTGAGGAAATAAATGCCATTTTTCACCTGGGATCTTAGATTTAATTTACTGCTATAAAAACTTGAATATGGCTATCATTTTCTTGAACTTCATTGCACACGGTCCTCCAAAATCAGTTATTAAAATAATTTATATAGTCTCATTTGCATTGTAGTGTGAATTTGTTTTATCAGTGTTATATTTACAGTAATTAAAAACAGTGATACTTTAAACAAGCTGGCAATGTGCTTGTAAGGAGTGGTGCTGAAAAAATTAGCTGCATGTAGATGACAAGTGCAAAATAATGTATCCTTTATTGTAATGAAATTATACTTACCACGTCAAACTCCTAGATTGCCATACTTAATAATGCTTTGGGATTGTTATCAAACTCTTGACCAGCCTTGATTTTCATATGTTATTTTATTGCTTTATCTTCAGACCGTCCCATTCCATCTCATCATGTGAGATGCCTTCATTTATGATAGTTTCTGTTTTTCTAGTTTTACTTTTTGTCCAGAAGTGGGCATGCTTGCCGCATCTTGGGTTTAAACTGTGCCTTTAATGTTTGTGTAGAAATGGATTGAAGTCAGTTCGATCACTTCCCTATTTTTTAAACTGCAGTATGCCCCACCACTTTGAAAAGGATATGCAGACAGCATGGGATCACCCGGTGGCCTTCTCGAAAGCTTAAGAAGGTTGGCCACTCTTTAAAGAAACTCCAACTTGTGATTGATTCGGTCCAAGGTGCTCAAGGTGCCATTCAGATTGGTTCCTTCTATAGAACCTTTCCACAATTGACCTCTCCAAATGGCCTCTTTGGATCCTTAAAGATGAATGGTGATTCGAAGGCATTAAATGCTCAACCTGAGAGTGGCACAGTTAATGCTGGTCCCACTACTTCGAAATCCCCAACCTCATCATGCAGTCACAGCTCTGGATCAAGTATATGTTGTTCCACAGAAATAAAGAAGCAAACAATCGCCAGCAGTGCTATGAATATGGTGGACACCTCAACAGCCGAAGAAACGGTTGGTGTGCTGAAGAGAACACGTAGCGATGCTGAATTGCTTGCTTTATATCGTGATGCACCCAAACCTCTTGTGAGATCCCACAGCCATAAAGTATTGGGCGACCATCCAAGTCTTGAGACTCTACCTGCCTTCCCAAAAGGCCTTGGCCAGAGCATGCGAGACAGTGGCAGCTTTAGAGTCAAAGCCAATTTTGGAGAAGAAAAGGTTCGGTTCAGCTTGCAACCAAATTGGGATTTCAAAATCTTGCAACTTGAGCTTGCTAAGCGATTCAATATAAATGATGTCAGCAAAATTGATCTCAAGTATCTAGATGATGATCTCGAGTGGGTTCTCTTGACTTGTGATGCTGATCTTGAGGAATGTAAAGATATATACGGAATGTCTCAGAGTCGTACAATTAAAATATCTGTTAATCAAAGTTGGCAGTCTCGTCCTTAGTTTGGGTAGGGGGTAAAGAGAAGATTGTGAAGTAAAGAGGAGATTAGTTGGGATAGAGACAAAGAAGCTCGTGAAATGGAAATAGTCTGCTTGGTTTATTTTCTGTTTACCTGCTAACGTTATCGAATCTTGTTTTGTATATCGGGGACTGTTACAAGAATATGAAGCTAATGATTTAAACAACCGAATGGAATATATAGTGTTGGACGTTTATTAGCAATGAAATGGATGCTGTCATCAGCAAGAAGTTTGATGATGCTTTATTCATGTATCACATCATTGTTGCATTTCTATTTTCCCTGGGACTTAATCTTGTATCACATGGCTTTTGAGGTTTATAACATTCTCATTTTCATACGGCAGGAGCTTCTTATCGTCAGATAATATATATATATATATATA
>CANXYI012136901.1:0-12505 GCA_948208565.1 Hura crepitans | reverse complement strand
ACAAAAACTAATTATTATATATATATATATAGATATATATATATATATATATATGTATCGTTGGATGCCAATTAATTTTCCTCGAAGCTTCAACCTTAGCAAGGGCCAAATAACAAGAAAGGATCATAATTTATTACATAGAAAAAAGGAGGGAAAGAGATTTTCTTTCAGGGAACCGACATAAAACGTCAATTAATGACCGCTAGAACCTTTGATTGCAGTAGAATTTAAAATAGAAGTGAAAATTTAAAAAAAAATCATTAGAATATAGCAAGGAAATATAGTAGTTAGTGTGGTAGATAGTTTGCTACAAAGGGGGAGCAGCATGGTATCGAAGCAGTCTAGAATCATCTGTAAATAGCAGTAGGGATGGCATCAGGTACCATGAGCCACCACTATTATAGATTGTAGTATTGGAAGGTAAAACCTAACTTGACCTCTTCTATATTAGGGGTATGAGAATAATCAAGCTAATTACAAAGAAATTGGGGGCTAAGTAGTCTTATTACTATGCAACTAATAGTGCACAGTCACACTACTACTACAGCCGCTGTGCATAGGCAGCAAGTGCTACTCAATGCATGCACACTTTTTCACAAATTCATCGGTGACTTATAATGATAGGGAAAAATTTCTTAGGTGAGCAGATGAAATTTGAACTTATAATGGCAACTTTTATTACTTTAATGTAGAATTGCAGTTGTACAAGATCAACAGGTGGTGCTACTATGCACTTAATGATCACAACATTTGATACATGTAGATAATAAGGGAATTATAGTAACCATAGTGAAGGTTGCTTCTATAGCTGCTTTATAGAGCCAGTAGGCATGATAGTAGGCAATATTGACATATTGATTATTACTAGTATGTGTGAAATAATGGTAATAAGAGACATTATTGCTGCACAAAAATACAGGTGCTACAACTACTGGGTTGAACTACAGGTTTGGTAGCACCCACAACATTTGCAGTAGCCACTGTTATGGAGCAAGGAAAAAATAATAAAAATAGAACTACATAACAAAAAGGGGTAATGGACAATGGGTGTAGAATTTGAGCAATAGTGGTATGCTCATAATTACAACAATATCTAAGGGAAGAAAGTGAGAAGATATAAATAGCTTTGTTGTGTGTAATCTTAGCAAAATTATTAGTCCCTATCAGTTTGGGTAATATGACCTTTAAAAGAATACTTGTTTTTATATTCAAGTAAATAAAAGGAAGCAATTCTAGCCTAAGGCAAAAAGAAATAAAATGAAGGGGGCATTGACAAGGCGTATGCCTAGGGATTTATGTGTATATACTTCCCCTTTGTCTTCTAATTTAATATATAATAGTACTAAATCTCTAAAAGCTATTTAATTATAGTTTACTTAATAAATTGGTTGACATGATGACTGTGTTTTATTTATTAGTTTAATTTGTATACTTATAATATGGAATGGGGCATGTGGATGTTTTAAATACCCACTGATGACACATACACAAATTTATATAGAAATCAAATGGCATGCTAGTTACCTATAAGCATCTAAGTCATACGCATAAGCAATATGTTGAGTTCACACACATGAGTAATATATTGAGTTGGCAATAAGAGAGTGTGCAACATGTCATTGGGACACTAGCCTATAATATATGTATATATAAATATAGGTCTTTTATGTTTCACTAACTAGCATCATCAATAAAATCAAGACACTCATTAGACAAATCATCTGTTAGTGGGCATTGCTTAATAGGGCCACATTAGCGGTAAAAAGTGAGATGTTAATAGTATATATCAAGAACTCATCATCAAGATGTGAGACTAGATTTCCTAAGATTATGAAAACCTTATCAGATATAAGTTATACATACTATAGTGTACATAGTGCAACAAGATAGAACTGGTGTGGTGCGGAAACCTAAACTAGCTAGGGACAATGACCTAATAATATAACAAAACTTAGTCATAGTGCAAATGTTCCTAGTAAGTTTCTTTAACTAAGCTAGCTAAGGTAAGTGTGAACTTTCAAGTCTAGTATGTGTTATAGATTTTAGCACAAACATTTGCTATATTATGCTAATCATACATGCACAAGTAACACTCGAGCATGGGTAGCATATTATTAGTTATAGAAGGTTGATGCATCATGACACTAGAATGCAAGAATACAACTTATCAACCTATTAAGCCTTGGTAACACAAATGTACTAGACAAGTTAAACCCATGCATTCTATAATGTTGCACCTTAAATGTCAAGGTATTAGCTTGGTTATAAGACATGTGCATTTTGTGTGGTACCAATCTTTTTGTGGTTAATTAGTTTTTGTTAATCTTAGTTAAATTGGTTTAGAATCACAATAGTGATTTGCAAGCTTATTTATTCTTTATACTTATTGCATCGTAATGAACATATTATCATTCTTGGACACTCATGTAGGAGCAACATGCTTATGTCCACTTCATTATGTCAAAACACTCAAACACTTGTACAGGAGTAACATATTATGTTAATGCCCAAAATAGGCCCCGTGTATGTAATGACACAAAAATCCTAATTCTTATGAATAGTACTTCCTAGGATGAGAAGTGCTTCCTAAAACCCAAGTCACATTAAGCATTCTGACGGGGATTATTAATTATGAGAAAATTTTGAGCAAAGTTTCAAGTCAATCAAAAGTCATTTGGATGGTAAAAAACGCTAAATAAGATTTTACAGCAATGTCTTATGAATAATGTCGTAAGCAAAGCTGAATCATAAAATAAATTAAAATTTGCTCAAAATAATCTGAAAATATTATGACCTAATACTGAAATATTTTGAATAGTCTATTGGCTTTGGAATCAGAATTTTTCAAGATCGAGAAGTACTTTTACATAACTTTTGGGAAATAAAATGCATTAATTTTTTAGGTTTTCTACATTTTTTGGGCTCGAGGTTTTAAGGGAATTTAGTGGTGGAATTTATGTAATTTTGGCTATAAATATGAGGGAATTTTGACAATCCAATAGGGTATAAAAATTTTATAGAAGAGAGTTCTTTGAAAACTATAAATTGTGAAGGAAATTTCATTTCCCTCATTTTCCCTTCTCTCCACCCTCTCCTTTTCCCTCCTCTTCCTCCAAAAATAGTGACCACCTCCATCTCCCTTTTCCCTTTTATTTCTTCTTCCACACATAAGCCTATCTCAAAATATTATACCCAAATCAAAGAGTGCTCCGAGACAAGTCCACAAACACCAAAATCATCGAGAACGGTGAAGTATTTCGATAGGAAAATCAAGAAATCTTCCGTGGTGAATTGTGATCTCTTGACACTCATTTTTTTCCCACTAATTTTATTTTTCATTAGTCCCTAGGGTGTTGAAAGGCTTATATCTAGTCTCAAAATATTCTTTTTGACTTTTATATTATTTTATATTAATTTTTGAATTTTGTACCCTTTTGAATTCATAAGAAAAATGTCAACTCGAGCCTCCTTGAGCAAAGAGAAGGCTTAAACCAGCATTATGCATCCCATATGACCCGTATTGGTATGTGTAATCACATTAATTTGAGTTAAAATTGCATGAATTACAATATGCCATATAGTTACATAATAGTAATAAATGCTATTAATTGCATTAGTGTCTAATAAATGACATGGTTGGTAAAAATATGATTTGTTTGATGTTGTGCATATGAAATGTGATGGCTAAAACATGTTATTCATGTGAGATGCACATTTATGGAGGAATTAAGTAATGAATGGCATTATATGAGTTTTAGGCATATATTGATGTTGTATGGAACTAATATGCAAATGTGTGTGTAACATTGATAGATGTTATTACATGGCATGAATGTAATACATGGTGAATATATGTTGGTTGAAAGGTCCTTGAATGATTACATGTTACTATATGTGATAATTTGACCATATGGAGCCATTATATGATATTGACATCATATGATCACGAATGCTAGTTTGAAGTATATGGATGTGGTTTTAAGCGTCTAAACATGATTTATAAGTGTAAATGAGAAAGTATGTGTTTTTAATGGCTTTGGGCTTATGGAGGCCGAGTTTCATGCATATTACCTATATGTGTGCATTCATGACTTATGTACGGTAATAACTTAAATATGATGTTTTATGCTTAAATGTCATTTTGTATGTGCACATGTGATGACTAGAAGGCATGTGTGTGTGTGTGTGTAATTGCGTCCAAATGCCAAATTGGATGTCATATGGTTTATTGACATGTATATGGGCATATAATGCATATATGACGTTATACACTGAAAATGTGTATAACTTGACGTGTTAAGCAGAATGTGATAGTTATACACAACCCTGATGCATTTATTATTATAATGTATGTTAGTAATGGAAATAATGAATAAAATGTGTGTTTATGATTCTGAATGAGTTTTCTAGCTTTTACACCTAGGCAATATTATCATTTGGTGTTTTAGGCTTTTGTAAGCCTATTTTTTGCAATGTTACATTTTAGATAAGACATGTTACTTAGCATGATTATTTAGGCCTTGCTGAGATGCAAAATGGCCATTGGGATACATTTATGCATAAGATGACATAAATTATTTTATACGTTAAAATGGTTAAAAAATGAGATAGTTGACTAATTTAATGATGCCTATATAGTTAGACAACCTAGTATGGATAGGTTGACCGATCAACTAGGATTAGTAGCTGCAATGTTTACCTTCAGGTAGTAGGCCTTTTAGTCATGATGTGTATTTGTGTTGACAAGCACTAAGCTTTTGAGCTAGTGTTTAGCACTACATATGTGCGAGCCTTTGGGTTGATACATTTTGTATTTATGGATACTAGAGCTTTTAGCTACACTATTTAAGCACCTTCGGGTAGCCCGTTATCTACTATCTAGCTTTGGATAGTTATCTTATTAGTATGGGCATAAATTAAAAAAATAATTAAAATAAAAAGGTTAATTATTGTTATAGCATGAGTAAGTGTAAAATAGTGTTAAGTACATATTAAATGATGCATTATGTGTGATATTTATGTTTTTGGTGTAATGTTACGTTAAACTGATTAATATGATGTATATGATGTATATGGAGTTTTATGCTCCTAATATTGGTATGTTAATGCAAATAGGGTTTTTGAACCCGAATACACGAGAAATGATGTGTTTGTATGGCAATGGATTATAATGCATGTTTGTATGCCTATTACCATGTAAAATAAAACATGTTTATATTTATAATTAATATATAAATACTTCATGCATAATGGTTATTTTTAATTATGTTAATAACATGCGGCTATGATTATGGATATAATATAGTTTTCGAGTTATTGAAGGCAAGTAAGTCCTTAAATTGGCATAATTATGTTGTTATCATAATGTGTGCATATGTATGGTTTGATATAACTCACTTGACAGATATTGCATAAATGTATGCTTAAATCACTATACCTAGTTAAAGTGATTACACCACTAAGAGAAATCTTAGCGCATTGCTTATTTGTGATGCGTAGGTAACAAAGTAGTAGATTAGAGCCAAAGCTTTTACATCACAAGAGACTTTTGAAGACAACCCCTATGTAGGTATTTTTAATCATTTTGTAATAGTGTGATGATGTGAATGTAATATTAATAGTGTACTCTTGTGATTCTGGAGGGATTGGGCCTAATCTATAAACTTTGGTTGTTTTTTGTAACTAAAGCTGTAATATTGTAAAAGCTTTATTTTTCTCGCATGGATTATGTGATAAATTGTAATGTTGCATAGGAGGATGCGGATTGAGTTGAGCCTGAGGCTCTATGTTTTTCTGATGAATTTAGAGTGTCAAGAGGACCTATTTGATGTTAGGATATGTTGTATGCTTTCATAGAAGTGTTTTTAGTAGGTTTACTATTTAGGAAAGCGTCTTGAAATAGCCATTATGCTGTCAAATTTTCGACACGATGATCCCATTAGTTTCTTTGTAAAGGGTGCCAAATGATTTTCAATGTTTTTACAACTTTATAAGTTAAGAAATTTGTTTATTAGATGAATTAAGAAAAAGTTTTAAATTTTTTGTGTTTTATAGGTAGTAAAATTAGATATCAGTATGTGGTGACACTCCCTACTCAAGTTTGGTGTACGAATCGGGTAAAGGGTGCTGTAATTTGTCATTTTCCTCAACTTGAACAAAACTATCTTATAGTGGTGGGATACCCTTTCTTGTCTTCTTTGGCTCTAAAGTTTCTGCTATGTATCCTAACCCTTTTTGATTCTTTTGTCTCTATGACCGAATGGCTGAGATTAAACCATTTGAAGCATGTCCCAAACCAGTACCAGGTAAATAGTTTGTCTTTTTTAGTATGTTTACCACCTTGGGATCATCCTCTTCTTTTTTGAAAAGATCCCAACAATATGGAAACAATTAAAATGCTGGTTGGCTATCTTAAGCATCAAAACCTGATTCTCCCTCATAGCCCTAATTGTCACTATCTCATTACCATGGGGGATTTTTATAATATGATGTAGTGTCAATAGAACTCCTCTTAGCTTATAAAACTATGGTCTTCCTAAAAGTAGAGAGAAATTCCCAGGGATATCAAACACTACGAACTCTACATCATTTATAATCACCCTTGTTTTAACCTTGACTTTGAAAGTCCCATACACTTATCTCTTCATGTTGTCATAATCTATGATGGTGAGTTTTGACTAAGAGATCATTGAATCTTTAATCCCATACATAACTACTGCTCTAAGTGGGCACATATTGATTAATGACCTATCATCAACCATTGCACATGCTGTGTGCTTTCCGTTGACTCAGCTTTTATGTATAGAGGATAGTTGTGGTGACACCCTTTAGGTGGAAGATCTATGTCAAAAAAGCTGACCATTTCTTTTTCCTTTCCTTTCACCATTACCACTAGCCGAGATGGTGATATGGTTGTTAAAATTGTCACAGCACATAAGGCTTCAACCACTTTTCATCGATGAGAGGAGGATTGATGCAACAGATCCTAGATTGAAATCTGTGTCGGAGTTTTCTTCAATTACTTCATCACTACATCCTCTTTTTTCTCTATAGCTAGGGGAATTTTCTCCTTATCCACCTCAGGCATTATCTGATTGCTTTGAGTTACTGCTTTGGTCTCTCTTTCCTCACTCAATTTCTACTCTAAATCTGAATCTATCAATAAGTCCTAGACTTGTTCCTTTAGCTTGATTTCACTGTCTATATCCCATATATTTGTCAAACAAATTAAACCCTGACTTGATTCTACCCTTCTCTCTACTACTAGGTAGGCATTTTCATATAAGTCTCGAAGCATATATCATTCTGGCAAGCCTAAACTAACCATATTTATAGATGGAGGAACATTTGAATAAGCATCTTGACCCTTTTGTCTCTTCTCTAGATCAAGGATTTGTCTTGAATCAATCAAGTCTTGAATTCTTTCCCTTAAAGTGCAGTACCTATCTGTATCATAGCCCGTATGCTAGTGATACTGACAGTACATATTTGATCTGTGATAGGGTTGGCCTTTATTCCTAGTATGTTTAGAAGGAATAGGTTGAAGTTTTCCTTCCTTTTTGAATCATTTCAAGCACCAAGACAATGGTTTACCCAAAATTGAATAGTGCCTAGCTACAGCCGACACCTCAGTAGTCTTACCAAAATTAGTTTCGCTAAAACTTGTTCTGCTTATGCTTCTAGTGTTTAGATTCCTTCAGTTCTTGAACCCTCTTAAGCTTTTCTTCTACTCATTATACTCTTCCTCTAAGTCTGTCACTATATCCTTAAGCGATTCCTAGTCCTTTAGCCCTTTTGCATTCAACCCATCTTTTAAGTATGAGTTAGCATTTTTATTGAACATGTTGATTTGATTCGATGTTTCTTATTTCCTCTTTAGCTCCAAAACCTTAGACCTCTATCTTGACAAGTATTCTATGAAGGTCTTATTAGACTTTTCCTTAAGCAGCTTGAGGTCTTTCATTGTAACCTCTATGTGAATGTTGCAGCCATAATGGTTAATAAAAGCTTCTGTGATCTTTCCCCAATATTCTTTCACTTTTTTTTTAGCCTGTGATACTAGTAAATTGCTCTCCCTTATAGTGTCAGGTAGAAATAAGCCATATTTTGTTTCATGTTAAGCTCGATGCCATACATAACTATAGCATATTTCTTGACATAGGCCCTTGGGCCAATTGTCCCATCAAACTTGGGCGTTTTCAGCATATTGAATTTAGAGGGTATATCTCCTCAGACTTTAGAGTGAGTTTATAAAGGTCATGATGATGAGCTTAGTCATTGCCTTCATTTTCTCCTCTAGCTTTTCCATGGCAACATCCTTAAACCTACAAGGTGCAAACAAGTCTTCACAAAAATCATATTTTGGGTTGAAGTATTTAGCCTTTTTGTCCTTTCCCCTAGAACCCATAGTTCTTTTTTAGTACCAATTCCCATTGAGGCAGCAGTGGTTTTTCCAGTAGGTGTAGCTGCTATATCTTTAATAGGTGGTGGTGAACTAGAAGTAGTAAAAACCTCAACAATTGCCCTTGAAATCATGGACATCATCCTCTTTTTGAACTCCTCAAACTTTTAGTCCATTCTCACTTCGAAGTCTGGAATAGAGGAACTGCTTTCCCCTTATCCTACCATGTCTATTAGGTTATGGTGGTAGAGATAAGCTCTTGTCTAGTTATTCTTCTTTCTATCCCCCGTACCTAAGGGGCTCGAGGATCTATAATGGCTACAAGACAAAAGGTTAGAAATGATGAACTAAAAATGCATGTGAATGCATGAAATGCAAATATGTATACATTAACAAACACAAGTAAGAGCCTTCCAACCTTAACACTTCCCGCACATAAGGTCAATGTGCTATTTCGTAAGAGGGTTTACCTATGGGATATTGGGGGCCCCAATAGGTTCGAATAATGAACAACTAGTAGCTGAACATTATTTCTCTCATAAAAAAGTGCATGCAAGATACTTGGCTCATATATGTTAGATATGTTCAATCAAGCCAAAATATGATCCCATTATAGTTAGAAAAGGTTGAATGTAGCATACAATGCATTATTAACTAGGGTACCTAGGGGAAGTTACTATTGGTCATTTACATGGGCTCATGGTTAAGTTACACAAGTTATGGTCATCCAAGCATGGTCCCTCTACAACGGGTCTATCTCATCATGAACATACAACCAATTGGTTTACCATTTCATATAACTTATGGGTACGAGGCTTGGATTTAATGCCACCTCTAACAATCTTCTAATTTGAGTGAAATTAGGTTCAAGCTTTGGAATGACGTCAAGGTATAAAAGGGACAATTAATTTTTTTAAGGCTCTAGTATGTAATACAATTTTGAAAAGGAATAATATTATAAATTCAAGATATGAAGTTCCATATTAATTTGAGGTACTTTCAAAGCATGGTCTCATGGCATCCCGAGTAGAGTTGCCACTATTTGCATCCCTTCCTTTTCGAGGCCGATCAAATCGAAACAACTAAAGACTCAACTTAAATCTCACCCCTTGGGTCCCGAAAGATGAGATGGAAATTAGAGGAAACCTAAGTCATTCCATTTTTATTAGTTAGGTACCACATGGTAAGAGTCACCACCCAACTGGAGTTAGGCAATACCTTGTAGAGTGGTTTAGAACCCCTACTCTTATTTACACCTCAAGTTAATATGGAATTTTGATTTGAATTTATAATATTATCCTTCTTCTTAAGCATGTTTTACAAATAAATCACATATTCATGTAGAAGGAATCACAAAACATATTTACATAAATAAAAAAAGTGCTTGAAGTTAAAAATATCATACAAGAAATTAGGTGATTGATTATTTTGAGAACATTGCTTCTCGTATGCCAATTTTAGAAAATAGATTTTATTATCATCACTTTTATTAAGGAAAAATCAAAACCCATTTTGTTTAACAAAACACCAATTAATTAGGTACAAAATGATTTTGATTTTTTATAACATGTAAAAATCATTTTCTATTTATTATAACATTTATGGAATATACAAGGAAATAATCAAATAAAAATAGATTGCATGGTAATTAACTAAAATACATTCTAACCCAATAAAAATAAGATTACATTTGAAATATCCTAAAATACAATCTAAATAAAATGAATAATGATAAAGGGAATAAGTAGAAGAAAATAAAGAGCAAAAATAAAAAAAAAAACAATAGCAATGATAAAGGAATAAAAATAAAGGGATGGTAAAAGGCTACTTCACCGATGTTTAATGAAATGGCAAAAAGAAAAGATGATCAGGTCCTAATAAATCAAACAACTCACACTACAGTAAAATTAAGATGTTAGTATACAAAGTAAAATAGACAGATGAGCAGAAATAAAATGAAATAAACAATCAAATAAATACAAAAAAAATTATGTGCAAATATAAATTATCATATCTAACTAGTAGTTGGATAAAAGAGAAAGAACAAAAGATAAAAGAAATAGCAGAAAGGTTGGTCAACCCATCATGTATATTTGCCTTTAGAAAACATCTCGAAAGGATTGAAAAATTGTGCAGAAAACCTTCAGGAAATATGAAAAATGGTGTTTGAAAAGCCTTTGTTAAGTTCTTAGTGCGCATATATTGAGAAAAAGTCAACTTTAGAAAATCAACTTTTAATATTTATACATGAATCCCAAGGCAAAAGTGGCCATTTTGGAGGTGAAAATGGTTGTTATAGCCAAAATGGCCACTTTCCCTTTTGTTACTATCATTTTGGTGAAAATGGCTATTTTGGCAGGTAAAACAGCCATTTTCATGAAAATGGTTGTTTTCCTTATGGAAACAGCTATTTTTCAAACTTTTATTTATTTTTTAATCCATACCATAGGGGCTTCACCCCTCGTAGCCCCCTTATCATTAGTGTTAGGTCTCGAACTCAAGCCTATCAGCCCAAGCCTTTAATCTACCATACATGCTTGTTTTTCTTGCATTTCAAGTTGCACTACGAGATTTTTTAGGTCGGGAAAAGTCTTAAAGGAAAATTTTTCAAGAAAACTTTGAGATCTTTAAACTGGATATTAATATTCCTATTTATCAAAATTTTTTATCCTTTCATCATCATTAGGCAATTCAAACATGGGAGCCCTAAAAACCCAGTTTCTATAGGTAGATTACACTTTCAAATACTAGGCTAAAAGGGAAATCAAATTGGGCAATGGTCCTACATTTTAGACCTCGGCCTCTTCACAAGTCTTAGTGCAGTGGCCTATCTTATGAACCATAACTGCTGCACTTACCTAGTCTAATAAATAGATAAATAAAATAATATCACATCATTATGTCATATTATCCACATCATAGTGCAGTGGCCCATCTTGTGCACTCTGACCACTACACTGGCCTAGTCTGATAAACATATAATAATATCAACAAGATAGAGTAGTGGCCTATCTTGTAGACCTCGACCACTGGATTAGGTTGGTATGATAAATAAACAAATATCATTATCATATGATAGAGCAGTGGCCCATCTTGTAGAGCCTAACCACTACATTGGCCTAGTCTGATAAACAGACAAATATCTAGCAGCTACTAATCCTTAATTAATCAATCAATCCATCTAGTGGGTGTCTAACTAATAGGCCAACTGTCTCTTATTTATGTTTATTTTATTACTATATTTTAAAATATTTACAACCCATTAACAGATAGTTATTATTTAGTTTCCACAGTCAAATTTTAGCTGAATAGTTATAGGTCAATTTTAGTACTAGACAATTATAGGTCCAATTTTTAAAATAGTAGTTTTAGGTCTTTTACTTAGGCATTTACAAGTCCATTTTAGGCTTAGTTTTATGTCATAATCCAAGCCCTATTATATGACCCTTATAGTCTCAAGTATATGCCATTCTCATGCATACATTTTATAGGATAATTATGGGTCATTTCTATTTTTCTAATACACTATTACGGGTCATTTTCCACTGTTTACTAGGCATTTTCCCATGCCAATTCAAGCTATATTAACCTGCCATTCTAGGCCATAATTACTTTTATTCCATTCAATCTAATAAGGCAACAATAATGGCCTCATATTGCCATTAACATCAAGTGCACAAAGTGTCCAAATTTCATGTTTTATTTCATGAAATTAGAGGTCACTTTTATTTATACCTTACAAGTTAAATTTCAAAGCCATTACTTACACCATTTCTTAATCCTTTTTTCTTACATTAACTTGTCATAATACATGCCATGTTTCTATGCATGGTTTCACAAATTCCATGCCAATTCCATGTCATACATCAAATTGTTATGATGTCATGCCTTTCATATACATCACGCATAATGACATACCATAATACCATACCACACCATAGCATACATACCTCTCAGCCACTGCTTATCCATAAGCATACATATGCATTTTCTATATTTCATCATACATATATGTCATATACCATAATCCTAGCATGCACACACATGCACATATAACATATCATGTGTCTCATGCCATGACACACCACATAATGCCTCGGCCAT
>CANXYI012136873.1:0-11680 GCA_948208565.1 Hura crepitans | reverse complement strand
ATAATTCATGTTAATGAAGCTTTAAGATCCTTCTATCCCAGTATCTACTTAATATCCCTTCTAGTCCCTTTTTCCTTAGTCTCACTCAATTAATTCCAAATTATTCTTTCTTCAATTTATGTTCACCTATTATTTGCATTATTTTCCAAAATCTCTACTCACACATTAGTGATATTTACAATTAAAATAAATAACCCCTTTTACTAAATAGACCTCTTATTTTTTCATTACAATTATCTTATAATATTTGCTCCCGTACTTATGAAATATAAAGAGTTTAATTAGCTTCTGTAAAAGTCTATTAACATTTATGTATGACTTTGGACGTTACATCTTTGAACATGTTTGTGTCTTTCTTTTTGTACTAAATTTGCTATTGGATTGTGAGTTTCTATGTACTGATATAGGTTTTTACAAATCTTAGATGTCTTTAGTCCATGCAGACTTTGTTTTAGGTTCTTCTTTTTCATAGTCCATGTCGACTCTATCTTAGGTCTTGTATATTCTTAGTTTGCATGGACTTTTTACCTGGTGGTCTAAGTCTATGTAGACATTTGTCAAGTTTTAAGGTAATTACTATTATTTTATTGCACACTTACCCATGTAGTCTTTTTAATGTAGATATGTCTCAAGTGTGGGGTTACTTCATCTAAACTGCAATAATGGTACTCGATGATAACTATTTCTATCAAGGATTAGGTCAGGCAAACTGGGTTCTAGACATTTATGGACCACCTGGTAAGAGGAGACTTCTATCAAGATCTACAAGCTATTCAAGCCTTGCTAGATAAGTGGATGGATTCTAACCATACAATTAACTTGTCCTTTAAGGAGTTAAACATAACCGCCTTTGACTGGCCTTTATCATTGGGGTGCCTTGCAGAGGAGAGTGATTTCCTTCGATGCTTGCCACTATTATACCTCACTTTAGCTCTAGTAGGTGAGGGATCTATTAGGGTTTATGCCTCAGGACCATTTTAAAAGCATCCACTATACTGATTTATACGAGAGCTGGATTGATGCAGCTCCCTTTAGTCAGCTCAAGGTGGATTAATACACTTGCTACTTCATTTTGCACATATTAGGGACCATGTTGCTCACTGATGCCAATGGTAATGTGTGCTAGAGGTTTTTCCCTATCATAGAGCATATTAAGAGCATTGGCTCTTAGAACTAGTGTTGTTCCTCCCTAGGCTAGATGTTCAAGAGCTTGGATATGGTTGCTTGGATAAAGAAGAGCCATCAATTTATGTAGGGCTTTGTATCAAGTGTTTCAATAAGTAATTTGTCTTGACTCCTTTCCATTTCACTTTTATTTTCTTCAACTTTGATGTTGCACTTCTTTTTTATATGTTTAGGCATATAAGTTTCATTTGCTGCCTTAACCTTGCAAGCTAGACATTCCTTATTGATATCCAGCTTGATGTATCATCATTAGTACCTTAGCTCTTGAGCCTAGACTAATGTGAGTAATCCTACATATATAAATACACTATTAGTGTTTTAATTCTTTTTTTTATAAAATTGACATATACCTATCTCTTTTTTTAGATTAATTTGGCCTGATGGGTCTTTCATATTAAGGAGATACTTGACTTTTTATGTTCCATTTGAGAGGTGTTGAGCTAGCACATAGGTTCTAATACATGTAATATTCCTCAAGGTCCTTTTAATTTGATGCTATTTAGGAGATCTATTTATGACTTGCTGTTCATGTAGGGCATAACTATAGGGATACCCAAGGATAATTTGATGCATATCAATTTAAAGGACTTTCCCTCTTAAAAACCTTCTCAATTGCTGGCTCAGGTGCCTTACACTTCAGGCCCTACTCCTTAGGAATACTTATTGCTTTTATTTTGATTTCTTAAGTGTAGTTCTTAACCCTATTTTGCTTTGTAGAATTTTGCTCCTACTCTTGAGATTGAGCTTTCTTTATCTAAAAAGAGGGTGAGGATAGCTTTTAGCTACAAGGGGACTCAGTTTTCACTACCTCCTGTATGTACTCCTAAGAGTCAAGCCTTAACTCTAACTGCTACCTCTCAATCAATGACTAGAGAGATATTGGTACTCTCACTAATATGCCTAGGCTAAGTTACATGTGATATAATACTAATGGGGAGTTGACCTTAGTGTGCTTTAAGATCGAGGATAATTAGCCTATGTCTTTTGTTGATAGGCCCCTATTTTGTATTTATACATATTCAAAATACTTGCTTTAATTTGTACATTCTTTCTTTTAAATACATTTTGATTTTAACTTTTCACACATGAATGAGCAAAAAGTGACATATAAAGAATTTTTTACAACAAAAAACACTATTCTCAAAATTATGAAAAGAAATATATCCTTTGGAGATATTACGTACCTCTTGGTAAGGAGTTCCTGAGGCAAGAGAATAAGTAGGAGTCATGCTGAAGTCTAGACCTTCCATGTAACTAAGGAGCTAAAGCTCAATCTATTTTAGCATGTTAAGCCATTTTTAAAGAAGTCCCTTCATGATCTCAGTAAATGAACATCTCATCAATGGTCTAGTGTCAATTTGATTAATACTATAATGGGTAATTATCGGTAGATTATTATATACCTGCCACTTATTCTAGATTTAGCCATAGATATAACTACCCTAAACTTATCTGACAAAGAATGCCAAATGGTTTTTACACTAAGAACTTCGATAATTTTAATCAATTGATTATTGGTTGTACCTCTTATTTTTGTATCTAACAACTATTCTTCTATTGTCTTAAATTGTTGACTCTTATCAAGCTTGTCTACTTGTATTCATTAGATGAACACTTTGCTAGCATTTAAAGTGCCCTTCTTAAAAAGTAGGATCTGTTCTTACCTTTTCTTTCTAGTTAATGTAGTCTATTTAAACTTGGTGTCGAGTGGTCTCATGTATAGTCTATGTATACAGAAAGTCATCCTGGTGAAAGTCTATGCAAACCTTGTTGATGAGTACCTTAGTGTTGCCTAATTTTGTCTATATAGACTTTGACATCAATCTTATTTTCTTTACGGTGTGTATGGATTTTCTAGTATGTCTAGGATTCTTTATCCTTGTCATGTTAGGATTTGCCTTTTTTAGATGCCTATAAATGCCTCTCTTTTAAGCCCTTCATGACATCTTCACCATGTCCCTCTCTTTCAATCATCAGTTGTACCAAATCTTATAGTCCAAAGCCACTTAGGATTCTTCAATTCTTACTCCTTTTTCTACCATTAGATTCTTGAAGAAAATGAAGGTATATCCAAATTTTCTATGTGCCACTCTCTACTATTGGGGTCCTATCTTTCACATTTTTTTCTTTAGTCATTAAGAGATTGCCCCTACACCTGAGGAGTTTGCTATTATCATGAATTTTGACATCCTTTAATGTATTCCCCTTATTTTCTCATCATTTGATGATCATTACCCCATTGACATTATGCTTGCTTAGTGGTTTCACCCTTAGTAGCTTAAAAAATTATTCTAAGCATAAGTCAAACTTCTTTATAGACAATTCTTAATTTTGCCAATCAACTTCCTCTTTGTTCAATGGAATGGGTGAAATGTGTCCTATTATGCATTTTTGGTGACTTTCTTATGGTCACTCAAGAGGACAAGCATTTGTGATTATAAAATATTACAAGTATTGACTAGAGTCTATTATGGTAATTATCCTTTTAGTATCATTATTGCTAAAACCATCTAAGGATTAGATGCCTTAATGAGAGGTGACATTAACTTTATGGCTAGAAGTCCTTTGATTTTATAGGTTTATTTCTTTTTTTAACCTAAAGAGCCTATTTGGGTTTTTCCTTTTTTGTTTTCTTTACATTAATTTTTACTAAGTATGCCCATAAGGGTTTTTGGACTAGTGGGTTTGCCTAACTTTTCCTTAGGTAATCCTTTTTATATTTTCCAACTTAAAGGTTTTTTAAGTATAGTTATAAGAGAAATTAAAGTTTCGCGCTATGCATCCTAAGAAGGTTTGGATAAGATATACACCAAATCATTATTGTGAGAGAAAACTTAATAGAAAATTTAGCATTATGGAAATATGGTTTGCATGGCTTAATGGGATCACTAAGATTTGATAGATGTGCCCTTGGTGGAAGATTTCTCACTTTTCTCTATCTTATCTTTCGAGCTATGTTTTATTAATTAGATTGAGGCATGCAATCTTTTATGTTCCTTATCAAATTTAGAGACAATTTAGTTTGAGTCAGTAGTCCCCTCTGAACCTTTAAGCTTTCAATGTGGATGCTTGATATGACATTTCTTGCATTCATATCTAGACTTATAGAAACATAGTTCTATGTTGAAGACTATGCCTAATCATAAAGCTAGTGATAGAAGTATAGATGATCATTACAAAGATCATATTAGTAGTACACGTCACTTCTATTAAAGAGAAGAAACAAAGATACAATTTTTACATCTAGAAAGAAAGCTTGTATCTAGACTTTTAGTGTTTAGTTATTTGTAGGATTTTTCTCACTAGATGGTAGTTTGCATACTAGTGATCATGGTTAACCATTTCTAACATTAATTACATTTAAGACTAGCCTACTTAATCTTGGTAAATATATTAGTTGTCCTTTGATAATACTACCATTATCAATCAGCCTTTATAGGTTTTTTTGATTGAACATTTTCTCTTTCTTTCCTTAACTTTTACATGAAGTGCCTATTTTCAAGTTTTCACCTCTTCGAGGTGTCCTAATTTTTGCTTAAGTTACCCCTTCTATGGTTTTCAACTTAGTAGACCTTTTTTTTCAACAAAGGTATTTCTTCAACCTATTGATGTTCATGGGTTTTGAGAATTCTTTGCCTTTTAAATCTAAAAGTTTTACACCCCTATGCTTAAGTACTTTCTTCACCATATATGGACCTTCCCAATTGGGCTTAAACTTTCCTCTAGGGTCTGTTATCAAAGGCCTAGTTAGTTTTAAGAAAAAATCACCATCTCAAACTAGGCTTAGGTTTACTTTCTTGTTGAAAGCCTTACCAAATTTCTTTTGATACAGCTTCATGCAATACAAAGCTTTCATCCCTTTTTATTAACTAATACCAACTATTCATTTTTAGCCCTTGCCCATTAAGCTTCTAAAACTTTTTCTTCCAACACTACCCTTAGTGAATGAACCTTAATTTCTATTGGTAATATAGCTTCTATTCTATATACCAGTGAGTAAGGTGTGACATTTATTAAAGTTCTGATGATCATCCTGTAACCCCAAAGTAAAAATGGCAACATTTTTGCCTAATATTTATAGGTCTCTCAATTTTTGCGAAACTTTCTTTACATTTTTATTGGCTGCTTCCACTATACCATTGGCTTGAGGCTTATAAGGGGAATATTTGTTGTGCTTAATTCCATACTTCTCTAAGAGCAATTTGGTTTTGCCTTTAAAACTATACTCTATTATCTAAAATTACCTATTATGGCAGCATATACCTACAAATGATGTTTTTTTCCTAATTTATTAAAAGATTTAGCCTCTACCCATTTTGAAATGTAGTTAATTGCCACAACTATGTATTTGTGACCACTCACTACAGATAACCTTATTTCTCCTATTATGTTAATTCCCTGCACAAAAAAGGGTCATGGAAAAGACCAACTAGTCAGTTCCATTAGTGGTAAGTGACTCAAATTGGCATAGATTTGGCATTTGTGGCATTTCTTGACAAAGTTGCAATAGTCTATTTCCATGATAAACTAGTAATACCCTATTCTCATCATCATTTTTGCTAGATTTCTCCCATTCATGTGTGGTCCACACACACACTCATATACTTCTACTAGTATCTTCTAAGCTTTTACTTAATTCACATGCCTGAGTTGGACACCATTATAGTGCCTTTTGTATAACATTCCTTAGAAGGAAATGAATTGAATAGATAGTTTTTATAGTACTTTCTTTTCAATTTTAGGTGTATGTTTTAGATATCTCTTAGTTTCTAAGTACGTTGGAATGTCATTGTACCAAGGCAATTCATTATTCGTCTCCACCTCTATGGTACTAACTATGCCAATGTATGTTGGAAACCTTAACTTAGTAAAGTACACAAGTTTGAGAATGTCTTTTTTAGTGACATCAGTTACTGACATCAGTTACTGACATTAACATTGCTACGGCATCAGCTACCTAATTTTGTTCTCTAAGAATGTAGTGAAAAGTGCATCTATGGAATGCCTCTAACAAGTCTTCGCCTATTTTGACATACATGCTAATATTCTCATCTTTGACTTCCTAATTGCCTTATACTTGCTATATTACCAACATGGAATCCCTATAAACATCATTGTTTTACCCCTAGTTGGATTAGAGTTTTGATGCCATAGATGCATGCTTTATATTTAGCAATATTGTTTGTTGCTAGAAAGTCTAACTTCCTTGTAAAGCACATGTGTTCTCACTCTAGGCTAATAATTAATGCACAGGTGCCTACACTTTTTTGGTTCACTACTCTATCAAAGTACATTTTCTATCCTTCTTAGGATATTGCCCCTAATTATTCATCTAGAAATTTGAACTCTACCTTCTCACTCTTAATTGGTTGTTGTTCTAGAATGTTTACTACTACTTGACCATTGATAGTCTTTTTAGTCACATAAGAGATATCAAACTCTTCTAGTAATAGAAACCATTTGAACATTTTACCAACTAGAGATGATGCATCTTGTAGATATCTTAAAGGATTATATTTAGCTACTGCCTTCACTTTGTGTGATTAAAAGTAGTGGTAGAGATTTTTAGAAACCCAAATTACTCCGAAATATATCTTTTCCAGTTTGACATATCTTTGCTTATATAGGAGTAGTAGTAGATTGCATATTCTACACCAAACTTATCCGCTTGTATAATAAGGGCCTCTATGGAGTTCTCTTCTACTATAAGGTATGTGATTAAGGCTTTCTTTGTTTTGGTGGTTTCAAGGAAAGTGGTTTGGTTAAGTACTACTTGATGGCTTTAAAAGCTTTCTAATTGTCATGATTTTATTCACACGATTAGTTCTTTTGTAATAGTTTGAATATGGGTTCACAGATAGATGTGAGCTTGCCTATAAACCTGCTGATATATTGTAGTTTTCCCAAGAATCCCCATACCACTTTGTTTTGTCTAAGGACCAAGCATTTCTAGAATTACCTTTAACTTATTAGGATCTTCTTCGACACTATTCTTATGAACCATAAATCCTCAAACTTTCTTGATGTTACTCCAAAAGAAAACTTTTTGAGGTTGAGTCTCATGTTGAGCTTCTCTAACCTTTGGTAAAACTTTTTTAGCACCTCAAAATGTCCTTCTCTTTTTATGGATTTAACCATCATGTCATCTACATAGACTTTTACTTCTGTATGCATTATGTCATGGACGAGTTTAGCAGCCATTGTTTGGTATGTTTCTCCTGTATTCTTTAACTCGAAAGGCATTACCTTATAGCAACAAGTCCCTCATTCTATTATAAAAGTTGTTTTATACTTGTCTATCATTTTCATAAGGATTTGGTTGTACATTAAAAATCCATACATAAAGGAGTACATGGCTGCTATAGCTTTCACTATTAATTAGTATATCGATATGAGGTAAAAGGAAGTTATCATTAGGACATGCCTTATTTAGGTCACATTAAATGATTTACATCCTAACCCTTCTATCTTTATTTGGTATAGGGACAATATTGGCAAACCAAGTAAGGAAGACTATCTCTTCTATGAACTTGGCTTCTAATAGCTTAATGACCTCTTTTTTGACTTTTTTAGCCCATTCAGGTCTTATTCTTTTGAGATTTTGGTGGACTAGGGAAATGTGGTCATAAGTTTAAATTACATGTTCAGCCACTTCTTGATCAATGCCGAGTATGTCTTCATAATTCTAGGCAAATATTTTTTCATATTTTTTTTCAATAATCTCTCAAAATTTTCCTTTTTATCAATTGTAGTATCATGTATAATTAGTATAATTTTATGTTGTTCATTTGTACTAAGATTAAATAGGTTAGTCTTAATGTAATTAATGTAAAAAATTCTTATGTAATGATCATTAGAATGCATATGGCCATTAGGAAAAACATTAGACAAAAAAGTAAACTCTTTATTCACTTTATTGCTAAGAAAATTGTTCAACTCAAAAAGGTCAAATAAATACAATTCATCAAAAAAACAATTCACTGTCTAGATCAGGTACATCTTCAACTAAAGTTAGATAGATCCCTTCAGTGGTTATGAAGGCTAGAGAGATCTCTTATTCCCATTAGACTTTTTTTAGATCTCTTAATTCCTAATCTATAATATCTACAAAAATCTTAAATCTAAGCTTATAGCAATCAGTTATCACAGTTAGTTCTAGGGTCTTATTGTACTTGGTTTTCCCTTGCTTTGTAAAATGATAATTTAAGTTGTTCCTTTTCTACTTAAGGTTGCCCTTTAGACTTGTGTCATATCCTAATCCTCTAGTGTCTTTTTTTTTTTAGCTCTAATGGCTCTATTTTCACCTAAAGGTTCTTGACTAGATTAGCTCTTAGGAGGAAGTCTATCCTTTTCATGATTTTGGATACTGTGGGGTCTCTATAATCTTTGTATATTCCAGTAACATGGAACCTTATGAATGGCTAGTTTGCAATGGCTAGAGCAGATGCTCTATGATTAATTTTAGCCTTGATTTTGATTATGCCACCTTTATATGGGAAGTTAATCATCTAAAGTAAGGTTGAAGGGACTTCTTTGAGTCTATAGAACTAGGGTTGGCCAAGTAACACTGACAATATGGTCGAGATGTTAATGTTTATAGTTTGACTTGATCAACAATAGGTCCCACCTAGACCTTAGTGGTGAATAATCCTTCAACCTATCTTTGAGTGTCATCATAAGCTTTGATAATGACATTAGAGGGCACTAAGTCTTTCTTATTAATTCCTAAACTTGCTAGAATCTTGACTAGGTACATATATAATGATGAACCATTATCCACCATAGCATAACCTATTTTCCTCCCATTCACCTCGCCCTTGATGAAAAGTTGCCAATTGTGTTCTTTTCTTTGAAATGGTAGGTCCTCACCTAAGAAAGTGATAAGCATAGTTTTTCTAGTCTTCATGACCTAGAGTAGCTCTTTAGGATTAGTAGTGGCAAATATTGAAAATTATCTCAAGGCTTTATCTATCTCTTACTTTTGAGATTATGAGGACATTAACAAATCCCATATGCTAATTGTAAACACCTTGATTTTTAGGTCTAAGACTTTCTTATGTATTCGGACTTTGACCTAACTCAAAAAGCTTACAGTGCGACCCGAAATATGAAAAAAAATGGGAATCTGTGGTGGAAGTAGAGGGCTTGGGCCTAAAGCCCGACACTTATTCCAATAGGGGTGCAGGGGTGAAGCCCTCGTGGTATGGACCTATTCACCTTTTGGAGCCTATGATGATAACTAGAGATAGGCTCAAGCAATAAGGCAAGTTACCTAAAACCTAAGTCCATATAGACCAATATGATACAAGTCCGTATGGACTTAATGTTATGAGGCCTGCACAGACAAACCAATGCCCATGTCTACATGAACTAACTCGACCATGCCTATGTCTATGTGGACTAAGCCGTACAAGTCCGCACGGACCTATCTATGTAAAACTTCTAGAATTGCAAAATTCCTATGCAAGCATTGATTCCTAATCCTTGCAGAACTCTAAATGGGAAAGCTATTCAACATCCTTATAAATACCCTTCCTATCAACCTATTAGAGGGGGGAGGAATACATAAAAGACATGAATAAAGACAATTGGCATAAGATCCACTTTACTAGTCTATAGCCCTTACTAAAATAATTATTCTTCCAAAACCCAACCATTGTCTTATTTTTTGGTGCTCACTTCAAGGTAAGATCTGAGTTTCCTTTCATCATATTCATTCATTTATTTGAGTTGTTTGTTTAACCAATGATCTCCTATGATTAATTATCAAGTGAGGTGGTTTTATGTAATCCCCACAGCAATTATAGGAGTAGGTTAACCTGTTAAATCAGTTTAAGAATATTCTAATCATTCATGGAAAATTGTAAATGCACTTACATTGTGCAACTGATGCCTAAGTCTATATAGACCTATTTTAAATGATAGAAGGTCTGTACAGACCTATTAATTGAATATATATATAGAGTAGAAGGTCTGTGTGGACTTATAAACTGGGTATGTATGTAATATGAGGTCTGTACAGACCATGGTACAATAACAATATCATGCTTGCTTTATCTATTATGTTTTAACATATTCCGTTCACCATGTTTCCATGCCCTTATATCTATATCATATTGTATGATCATTCTATTTGACATTGCCATTAGGTCCTCACACACCACTATTTGGTGCTATTAATCTCTTCTTTTGAGTTGTATTTAAGTAACCCTTTTCACTGAAGTAGAGGTCCAGATGAACAAAATACCTATTCTGGGAAGTAGTCCGCACGGACTAACATCAAGGCCTTATGTAGTCTGCACAAACTAATCGATGTACAAATGTGACCATTCTAATGCCTTGTTTTATTTCTTCTAGTTTTGTACTATTTACACTTTATTGATTATTTTTGGGTTGTAATAGCTAGTAAATAACTTGTTTTACACGCTAAAACTTAACTTTCATATGAAATAATTTTATACATAATTAAGTGGTGCTTTTTGACAAAATGAATTTGTATTTTTTTAATCAAAAGTCACATGAAAAATGTATTTTAATAAAGGCCAATCTCTTAGAGATGGGAGTTGGGCAATTATTGCCAATTCCTATAGAATTACGGGTAATTATCAGGCTACATAACAACTAATCAATAACCCACTTTCTAGATATGCAATATACATTCTTTAAATACTATAATTTACTTTCTTTACATAAAAATGTGACATAAATACTTTAAATATAAATGTATACTTAATTGAAAAGGGATTGATAAATGTTACAATATACAAGAATGCATATTATTAGGGAATAAATAAGATCTGAATTCTGAACCTTTCTAGTACAGAAGATCAGAGTTCCTGGTGTAGAGGCTAGGTGGCAACTCCACTAACCACTCTTATCCTCGGTAAAATACATAATCTCTAAGTTTTATTTAGTCCATATGGACATGGGCTTTAGCTCATCCTGATAAACCATGGGTTATAGGCTCTACTATTCTAGGCTGGATTTTTATTGGTTAGTGTGGATCTATAACATTAAGTTCAGGTGGACTTAGTTCATAGGGACTATGGTTTTAAGTTTTTGCCTTGTTACTTGAGCCTATCTCTAGTTATCATCATCGGCCGAGAAGGTAAGGCATCTACACTTTATATAATATACGTGGATGTGTCTTAATACATAATTGCAAGGTGGTAGAATATGCATCTAAATAATTTAAGCCATGTAAGAGAAATTACCTAACAAATAATTTAGATTTTACAGCCATCATTTTTGCATTAAAGATATATAAGCATTATCTCTAAAGAGAGAAATGTTATGTGTACACTAATAATAAGAGTACCAAAAAAATTGAATTTGAAATTCTGAGATGAGTTCGTGGACACCAATGTCGTCCGAAACGGTAGAGTATTTAGAAAGAAAAATCAAAAAGAAACCCGAGGTGAATAGTAACTTTCTCTCTCCTAAGATTTCTTTTTCCAAAATTTTATTTTTCATGGGTTCCTAGGATGATATAGAG
>CANXYI012136872.1:0-13042 GCA_948208565.1 Hura crepitans | reverse complement strand
ATATCTCAATTATGACTAAAAACATCATTTTAAGCAATAATGTGCTCAATTTTCTTATTACACACAATACACCTCATTTCCTCTATATGATGTACATTAGGGCATTATAAACCTAAAATAGACTTTCTATGATTTCCAACTATTTATCATCATCTAATTTACATATTCACACATTTTATAAGCCAAATCACATAATAAGTTCCATACATTCATTAAACTTAGCATTTATTACATTTTTTCCATTTTTAGCCATAATATAGAATTTAATGCACTTAAGCAAATTTTGCATAATTTCTTTTGATTATATATACTGAGGATATTGTAATACAAACTTAAGGTCCATCTATGCCTTCTACTTGCTTTTGTCTTGAGTTTTGTTGGAAGTCCTTAACATAAAACAAAAAAGTCATATAAAAATCATAATAAATCAACCAAAGCTCAAAAATAAAAATCTAAAATTGTAAAAATGCTCTTGGGCACTAGTAGAATGTGAGAAAAATACTAGGCTTTAAAAAAACTCACCCAAACTTAAAATAGTCACTATTCATAAAGGCTTCCAAACCATGAAATCAAGCGGTTTCCTTCTATTTTTCACTCCATTAATATCCTAGAGGGTGTAGAGGCACTCAACTTATTTTTAATTAGGCTAGAATAAGCTTAGAAAAAGGATGAAGAACCAAAAATAAAGAGAGGAGGAGAGAAGAAGCCGACAGCTTCTATGGAGAAGAGAGGGGAGATAGGGAAAAAGAAAAATGTTGACCACTTTTAAAAAGGTTTGACCATTTAAATATTTCTAAAAATAATCATTTTTATCCCCATTTTCTCCTTTTTTTCCCTAAATTTTCCTCCTCTCTTAAACCCAATGTAATGTCACTTTTATTCATAACATTCACTTTTATTATGCCTCACAATCCTCTAAAAATCATATCTTAAAAAATGAGAAAAATTTATTAAAATCACTAGTTTTAATGTTACCCAATTTTTGTAAAAATACTTTATAATGTCTAAAAATTCCAATTCAATTCCAATTCAAGTGCTAACGGACTAATTAGAATTTTTAAGTATCAGGTTGTATAAATCCCTAAATTTTTTTCGTAATTTTTGAATATTTTACAATTCAGCTAAAACTAAGTCACTATTCAAGAGACATTGCCATAAAACTTTATAATCATTTTTAACCACTTAAACAACCTTATTTTAACTTCAAATTTCACTCAAAATTATGTTATAATTAGTACTTCCATTCTGTAGAATTAATGTCCCTAACCTCGGGAAAACACTATTCATTTCTTAGGAAGCACTATTCATAACATCAAGATTTTTCAGGCATTACACTTATGGTAGTTAGGGACTAGACCTAAAATACAAGGCACATTCAGGAGAACTTATATTATATGTGACAAATGTTAGTGCACTTATGGGGTTCCTTATACAAAATAAAGGTATATGTATAAAAAATGTATGCATGGAGATACATATGAGGATATATATATGATTGCCAATATATGTGATAATGATGCATGTAAGAGGGTTTGCATGATTCTAGATGTATTTGATACACAAGATGATACATATAAGGATGAATGCGAGGTTTTTAGGCATATGAAAAAGATACTTGTAAAGATGTATGCATGGTTCTATGAGGATACATGTAAAATTGTATACATGATTCTAAATATGCAAGATACATATAAAGGTATATGTTATGTGAATGGTTTTGAGGTACATGTTACATGTGTCTGCATGATGCTATGAGCATATAAGATACATATGCGAGGTGCCTTTTCTTTAGATGCTATACATGATATCTATGTTATGTATGCCTATATAGATAGCTAATGTACGGGTGAGGTTAGAAGAACCTAATATAGAAATAACATATGCTAGTATAAGATGTACCTAAACCTATATGAACTATGTTTACAATGTATGTGATCTAGGGTGTAACATGGATACTTGTATGGATCAATGATGCATGACTAAGCCTAAGCAATATGCATGAAAAAGTGAAGTTATGGGGTAGTGTTGTGCTTATACAACATATGAATATGACTTCTACAATGACCATGTTATGCATTATTTTTAAAGATGCCTAATGATTTATATTAATGTATGATATGTGTGATTCATGTTTTTTGTATGAATGATGTTTTAAGAATAAATATGTTAGATACACACATGTGGATGCATGGTATGGATAGTTAATGCATGAGTAAGGTCACATGATGATTGAATTTTACAAGATGGCAACCTTTGATTCATGGTTAGTGTGTCATATGCTAATATGAGGTGTATTAATACATGTGTACTAGATTGTTACATGAATGAATAGAAAAAGCTTATGAATGAGACATGTAAGCTACAATATATATTTAAAAGTATGAGTTTTCATGAAAGCAAGAAGTTTATGTCATAAAGTAGGTAAGTACAATGTTATGCATGTGTATATAAACATCAAAAATGATATAAGTTAAGATGTACAAGAATAAACACAAGCAATAAGCCTTCCAATCTTATTACTCCCACACACATGGTCTTAGTAGTTATTCCTAAGTGGGCTTGCCTAAGCATTATTGCTGGATGCATAGGTTTGATTATGGGTCCAATTAGGTCCAATGACCTCTTATATTTAAAGCGCATGCAAGAATAATGGCCTATAACATTTAAGTCTTGTTTGAGCTGAAATTAGGCTGGGCCCATTCCAAATAAAAGGCACAATAGGCTTAGCCCCACTTCAAAATAAAATTAAATGTAATAGGCCCACTTTGTAATCATGATACAATCATAAACTCTTAAGGTCATACAAATTATGGGATATTGCTAAGCTTAAATATGTAGGCTTCATGGTTTGGTCTGAAAGGGCTTTATGGTTCCCATAAGCGGGGGTCCCTCACAATAGTTCTTTCCAATCATGGATAATAGCAACCAATTAGTTCACTTTTCTATATACCCAAAGGTACGAGGCGTATGAGTGATGGATATACTAGTAAGCTCCCTTTTTGAATGAAAAATGAGTTCATGGTTTGCAATTCCATCCAAGGTAAAAAGAGACATAATTTATTTAGGATAAAATGTATGGGACTAATAAAAATTAGAATATTAGAAAGTATATTATTTAGGCACTTTTAGATTTAATTCTCAGTCACTAATGGAGTTACCATAGTAGATTTTCATTATTTTACTAGGGACAAGGTGGCTAGTGTTTAGAGTTACCACCTGGCTTTACATTAGGACCACTGATCTTTTACCTAGGAAGGGTTCAAAATCAAATCTTATTTATGCCCCAATAATATACCTTCCTTTATATTCTAATGTTTATCAATCTTGTATCATGCATGCAAGCATTTTATTTAAATCACTCATGTCATCTTTTCACATTGAAAGGATAAATTGCAATATTTAGAATATACAATAAAAATAAGTTTATATTAAACATCCAAAAAAATGGGTTATTCACTAGTTGTTATTTTACCTAACAACTAGCCTTAATTCTATAAGAATTACTAATAATTGCCCAATTCCCATCTCTAAGAGTAGCCTTTATTAAAATACATTTTTCGTGTGACTTTTATTAAGGAAAACTAAAAACCGTTTTATTAAGAAAACACCAATTAATTAGGTAGAAAACTCATTGATGTGAGGTTAGGCATTTTGGCATGTAAAATGAATTATTACACTACCTATTACAACTCAAAATAAATGAAAGAAACAAAAGGTACAAAACCAAATAAACAAATAAAGAATAGACTATTAGTCCCATCTCTACGTCATTAAGTTCGTGTATACTCAATATGGCTTTCAGTCTATGTCTATGCAGATTACAATGTGTCACAGTTAATATGTCTATTTGGACCTCATATCTAGTAAGAAGGGTCACTCTTATACAACTTAAGAGATTAATAACACAAACAGTGGTCCGTGAGGACCTAATAACAACATCAAATAGAATAATAATAACATGTGTAATAAAAATATGGATGATCATGGTAGATGCACTAATAATTATTATAATTAAGAGGATGTCAAATTAATCATGCAATGGAAAAGATAAATTAATCACAACAATAATCATAAGAACTAGATTTTAGAACTTGTATCTGTACAGACTACATTCCTCATGAGAGGAAGTCCATACGAATTAAAAGGCAAAATACACATGCATAAGACATATCCATGCAAACTATGTTCCTCATGAAAGGGAGTCCATGTAGACAAACACATGAAAGACATATGTTCAAAGTATATATCTATGTGGACTATGCTTTTTATGAAAGGGAGTCAATATGGACTACACATTAGTTTTAGAATATTAATGACATGCATATTAAGAAGCAGAATGACTATATAACATGCTAAAGACATAAATGTGGATCAATATCATAGTAGAATACATCAAAATAGAGTACATCTATAGAACATAAAACTGTTATCAAACATAGGTCTGTACAGACTTGATACCCTGCATATATCTAAATAATAGGTCTATACATTATCACACATCAAGAGAAGTCTATGCGATTTAGGTATCAATTCTAGAATTATTACATCATGTTCATGAATGATTAAGTATAATAAAAATAGCATCAAATATTTACATACTCCTATAATCAATATAGGGATTACATTAAATCACCTCATATGTCGATTAATATTAGGAGATCCTCGATTATAGAAATAATGCAAATAGAATGTATAATACAAATGGAGGCCTTAAATCTTACCTTTTGATTAGCTTCAAGCAACAAGGGAAATGTGGTGTTTTAGAAAGAAGGATTATTTTTAGTGAGGGCTAAGGACTAGTAGAGTGAATCCTACTTAGGAGTCAGTGCCTAGACTCTCAAAACTATGGGTTTAGATTCTCCAATTTTTCTCCCGCTAATTCTCCCTTGAGAGGGGGTATTTATAAGCTTAGTGGATAGCTCTCCCATTTTAAAGGGGTGAAATCCTTATAAGATTATGAGTTAGAGTCCACATAGGAGATCATGATTATGAGTGAGAGTCCACATAGGAAGATCATGATTATGAGTTAAAGTCCACATAAGAAGATCATGCTTTTAGAAGCTTTTCGATGATAAGTCCTTGTGGACTTTAGATATTAAGTTTATGCAGACCTAGGCTTTGGGTTGACTAGGGTAGTTTATGGGCCTTGTTTAAGCCTCAGTCTATTTGAGTCTATGAGGACATAGGCTTTGGATTGTCTGGGCAGACCATGGGCCGTAGGCTTTACTATTCTAGGCTAGACCTTTGTTGGGCAGTACGAATCTTTGGGGCATCAAGTTTAGGTGAACTTGTACCAAGTTAGTCCATACGGACCAAGGTTCTAGGTTGATTGCCTCTTTTTCTTGATCCAGTCTCTAGTTATCATCATAGGCCCAAAATCCAAGCATCTACAATATGATGTTAGTACTTATCCCAAGTCGTATAATTTTAGCTAGAGTTATTAAAAGAGATTTAAGATATTTATTCTTACTAAAGTTATGAGTCTTGTTGTTGCAAATTTTATTTTAGGGTTTTTAATTGTATAAAGTATATGAATAAAAGGAAGATGCTTTAGAAGAAAAACTTAGAGCTTAGAATGATGAAATCTAGAACTGCTGATATTGATATAGTAAGGCAATTCCAAATTACTACCCTTAGACATGCCATTTGTTTTTGTAATTGCTAAAGTTATTAATTTTTGTGTCTTTTCTTATTATGTTTTATCTTTTTACTTCAAACTTTTTTAGGAAGTTTTACTAGGACTTTTATGTTTAAATATAGATGGACTGCATAATTAAAAAGGAATACTTTATATTTTAAAAGATTCCTAAATCTCAATGGTTTGTAACATAAAGTGAAATCAATTTCATAATGGAAAAAAATGCTAATGAGTATAAATAAATATTTCAAGTTGCATGGAATTGAAGATATACATTTGTATTTTGAGTTTGTAAGGCATTTTGCTGTATGAGTGAAGGATAAAATTGTGTCCATCAGATTCTATAACCTTGATTATTTTTCCTTAACCTCTTTCATAGGAGAAAATAAAATAATTTGCCTACTATAATCTTATAAGATATGAAATAATGAACACGGGGACTTAGAGATAGTTAAGATGTGAAACGATGCCTATCTTGTAAAGTGTATAAGTTAAGTGTTCCAATAAATTATTTGGACATATTTATATATTAAAAGAGGTAATAGAATATTAGTAAGGAATGTGTATCCACAATATAGGCCAAAGTTTGTACACAAAATAGTAAGAGTATGCATTCCTTGAAATTTCACAATTGAACTATCTATTAGTAAATTCTATATGTAAATATGGTGTTTAAATTTAAATACTATTAAATACAAGTGAGGGTTGATATTTTGTACTATGTACAATGTATGAATGTGAAAAGTATATGTATTTGATTTTTATATAAATGAGACCCATAAGGGAAACTTGATATCTTATCTGTTTATGTGTATTAGAAGAGATGGGATCTTGATATGACAAAATGTCTTATGTGACCTTCCTTAAATTATTAAAACATGTGTGATTTGATATAATTATACATTTTCTATTCTTAGGGATAAGTGTTCTTATGATCATGACTTAAGGGAATACATAACATGCTTTTATTGAATCATATATAAGGCTTAAATAGTTCATAGTTAGTTCTAAAAAATACTAATAATGTCAAAAGTATGTGCAAAATGATTTATGATGTAATTATGAGTTTGCTTGTAAAATGCTATAAATTGCCTTCAAATGTAAGTGTGTGCATGTTTGAAAGGAAAGTTTATACCTGGTATACTTAATAAGAATCTAGGGGAAATTTTATTTACTAGATGTGCACACCAGTTAACCCATCTGTTTATGATTGCTAGTTTCAATTGAAGGTATGTCCTTGTGCTCAATAGAGAGGTAACACTTTCTAGACACTAACTTAAAGATTATGTTGCCATCAACTTGTGTATATCATCATGTATGATCATTCTTTTACTTGTTAACCTAGTTTATAATTCTATGTGTGCATGTACAGTCAAATAAGAGCAAGCATATTATATATTACAGTTAGACATAAATGGGATTTTAGCTTGTGTATATAGATATATTAAGATACTTAATTGTATATATATATATATAAAGGAATTCTTAGAATATATATTTGACCATAGGTGTAGTTCATTATATGACTTATAAAACTAAGTTGTAGTGAATAAATAATGTTTATAGATATTTGGTAGAAAACATATAATAGAAGCTTAGGGGACTTTAAATTAATGGTTACTTATACTAGTAAGTTTTACTAACTAGTTGATGGATGGTAGACTTATTGGAAGATATCTTGTTGTTCTCAATAAAGAGGTAAGAATTCATGGTCTTTAAGTAAATGTTATATTCTTAGCATGTTATCTTACATGGGCTTTCTTTTGCAAGTTAATTCAAGTCAGATGAGTTACATACAAATACATTAATAAGTATTATAAAATATAGCTATGCTTAAGTGGCAGTAAGTATTTAAATACTATAAATGGATTAAACATATTGCAAGAGTAGAATATCTTGATTACATATCTATAAGACTTGTATCATGCATTGAATGCTGCTTGTGTAATTCTAGTTGCTATTGAAATAATTTAAAGAAACCCTTGATTGCAAAGGCCGTACATTTGTACATATAGCTAAGACAACCAAAAGTTATGTGTAATACTAAATGAACAAGAGCCTGCAGTAAACCTTTATAGTATTTAGGATAGCATAGCTTTGGCATGTGGAAGAGGGACTTATAGAGATTTGTAGATTATGATAAATTGGCACTAGTGCCATATGAGCACTCATGTGATTATTAGTGGCCAAGGCAATAGATTTATTCTAGCTTATAGTATAAAACATGGCAAAGGTGTTAGGCTAGCCCACTTTTGTCATTAATTTCAGCTTTACAGTTATGTACTTGTTTATCCTTCCATTGGGCCATTCTAGGAGTGTGTTGCTAAAGGCTTTAAAATTTATAGATATAATGCCAAAAGAAGGGCACAGACATTAGATAATAATGCTTATAGATTATGAGTCATGATATAGCATCAAAACTGCATAGATTGTAAAAGTGCATATGCTTGTGTATGGTTCACCTAGTAAAGATTTATAATTGATGAGTAATAATGACCAAAGTTAAGTATGTTGTTAGCAAGCACATCACTAACATCAGGCATAAACATAAATCAACATGCATCTATGAATAGAGAAAAATAAGGGCACATAAATGCTTAACTAATATCACTATGCATCCATGAGTTGATATAACTATACATTGATAGATTATAATTAAGACAAGTTATATACGATCACACCCCAATTTTCAATTCAATTTTCTTAATGATAAAATTAGAAATAGAAGAAAAAATGGGGAATAAAATAAATGTATGGATCGAGTAGAGTCGGTTGGTATGGACAAAGATATGAAAAATGAATAACGAGCAAAATGGTAAATACTTAAAATGATCAAGGGCAAAATTGGAAAAGTGTAATAAAAGATCAAAAAAATAAGTAGAACATGTGGGGAAAGATGAGACACAAAAATGTAGTTTAAGAATATCGTGAAACTGTGAAAAAGAAGAGGTTCAGGACATGGTCCCGATGAATAGTGACATATACTGTGAATGTTGCCTCTTGAGGTCTAGGTAATCTAAGTGAATAGAATGAGATGGAATAATATAAATTAATTTTAGGTGAAGTTTGAAGTGGAAATGAGGTTATTTAAGTGTTAAAAATGCAATAAAATTTTTACGGTAGTATCTCGAGAATAGTGACTTAGTTTAAGCTTAACGATAAAATATTCAATTTGTGTTGAGAAACATCCAAGAGTAGCACAACCTGATAGTCAAAAATTATAAATAACCTAATGGCGTGGGAATATGAATTTTTTTACATCAAGAAGCAATTTAACAAAATTAATTGACAAAGTAAGTGTTTAATTATATTAGTTCCTCTAAATTTTTTAGTATGGTTTTCTCGAGACTTACAGGTCTTGCATTAAAGAAATTAATAAGACATAAAAAGGATTTAAATGCAACTTTTAAAGTGCTTGAAACAAATTTAAAAGAGCATAAAATGAGTTAAAATTTTAATGGCCTTTGGATGAGATAACTGGCATATCTTGGACCTTGATGGAAATAATATAAAGGTGAAATTTAAGTTAGTGGTTAAGAAAGGAACTTGGTCATCTTCCTTAAGCCCAAGCCCTCCATTTTTTTTCTTTAACCCATTCACATACATAAGTTATACCATAATTCTATTCCTAATCAACCCTTTAAGAATAATAGATTTTAAATTAAGAGAGAAAAGTTCAAAAGGGGGCTTAAATTGAGGGAATTCAGAGGAGACAATTTGAGGTGAATAATGACCTCTAATGTTAGAAAGGAGACATTAGCCAAGCCAAAGGGAAAGAAAAGGTGTAGGAAGCATATTTGAAGCTAAAGGAACACCTTTGTAAGTGTATTTAATGGAATATGTATAAGTGTGTGCATAATTTTATAGTTAAAATGTGTATATGCATACTTATAATGTGTAATTAATAGGTGTAAGTATGTTTAAGATAGAATTAATAATACCAGGGTGTTAATTGGATGTGTTTGACTTGCCTTGAGTGAGAATTGAGTTAGAATTCAATGAATTTATGTGTATGACCCCTTAGCCGAATGGTACATGCATAAGGAATTAAAGTATGTGTGTTACTTAATGGGAGTTAGTGATATAAATATGTTAGTTAAATTGTTAGTTAAGGAGATGAGTGATAATTGAATAAATAATGATAATAGGTAGGATTTCCTAATATGGCTTAATAAGGTAAGTTAGGTATGCATTTGCATGTTGTACAATGCCTAAAAAATTTTGTGTTATGAGTTGTACTTCCCTGGATGTGAATAATGTTTGTCGAGACCTAAGTAACACTAATCTGATGGAATAGAAGTATTAATCATAATATATTTTTAGGTAAAATTTAAGGTGAAATTGAAGTCGTTTAGATGGTTAAAAATGATAGTTAAGATTTTATGGTGGTGTTACATTAATAGTGACCTAGTTTTAACTAAACTGTAAAATATTCAATTTTTGCTAAAAAAAATTTGGGATCAAATATTCCAAATAAGCCATTGACATTGGATTTGGAGTTTGTAAATATCAAAAACTATTTTTCCTAAAATTAAGAAAAGATTCAATAATGATGTTCTTATCAGTTTCCATTGATTTTCTAGCAAGTGTTTTAGAGGCCGTTGGGATTTAGTGTGTATGATTTTATGGGATTTAGATGGTGTTAAAATGGGGCTTAATTGAGGGGCATAATATTTAAAAGAAAGAGAAGAATAATCTTTCTTTATAATGGCCATTAATAATATAAAAAGAATAATCATGACTTTTGGATTGTTTCACCAAGTTAAGGTAAATAGTCTTAACTTATACAAGAGTTAAATGGGGAATAGTAACATATCTTCATTCTTCTTCTTTCTATTTGATTGATGCTTCCATGGATGCTCTCCCCTCTCTTTTTTCTTCGTCTCTTCCTTAACCAAGTCCATATTAAACACTTTTAAACCATGAATCATCTTATCCAAAGCTCTCAAGTCCTTTATAGGTAAAGAAAAACAAAAGAAATATAAGGATTTTATAGAAGAAAAAGCTTTGTGAATTGTAACTTAAAATTGATAAAGGTGAGTTTTCTTTGATCCAACATTTTTCTAAAGTCCCTACGGTGCCCAAGAAGACTTATATGGGGTTTTATTTGTTTTTGAAGCTTTGTATGGTTTTATATGAATTTTGCCATTAACATGCTTGTAATTTTAGAGAAAAGTGATCAAGGGAAGACTAAAAGGAAATAGAAGGCTTAGCAAGTTCAAATAGTGTAGAAAAACTCCTTGTAAGTTTAGTTAACATCATATATGCATTGATTGTGAGTTTTGTTAAGTTAAAGTGTTTATCTGTGTATGTAATAAATGTGCTTGTGAGTGTGTTTGTGGAATTCAGTTAAAGCATATGCAAAAGAGTTATTATGATAATGAAATGAAGTGTGTGATGAACAAAATGAGCATGTATAGTCTTGATGATGGTATGGCTGAAACACCTCAGGCATAGAACCTAAGGATGTCATGCATTTTTTTTTTTGTAATTAAAGTATGTGTATGAATAAAATAATTATGAATGAATGTTATAGATTTAAAGTAGTGCATGATGATATGTGATAATTAGATTTAGGGAATGGCTAGGGCTAAATGGGTTATGTCATGAAAAAAAAGAGTATGTGAAAGGCATGGAAGCTAAACTAGTGAGATAATAATGCCTGTGTGCCTAAAATGAGCTAAGCATGCTAAAAAAAGAAAAATGTGATAAAAAAACACAATATACATGTTAAGTAAAGACTAAATGAAGTGGTGAGATGTTTAACAGTGATTATGGATCACCACTTTAAAAATGATTAATACATATATAAGAAGTGAAGTTATGCATAAGTATGTGATAATTAATGATTATTTACAAGAGTATGTGTAGATGCCCTACCATTTTGAGCCTATGATGATAACTAGAGATAGGCTCAAAAGTAATAATACTAGCCACTTGGAAACCTAGTTTGCATAGACTAACATGGTATTGGTCCATCCGAACATAATGCCACTAAGTCCATATCAGCCCACTTAGACTCTACCAAGCCTAAGGCCTATGGCCCACCCAAATAAATGCAAGTTCACATCCACACAAACTAAATCAAACCTAGCCTAAGACTTGGCCTAAAGCCCATAAACTAATTGGAAAGCTTATGACTTAGGTTCGCATAAACTTAGTAGTCTAAGTTCATATGGACTTACAGATGTGAGAGCTTCCAAAAGTGGGAGCTTTCTACTTAGACTACATTTCCTAATCCTAAAAGGATTCAAACTCTTTCTAGATGAGAAAGCCACCTCTTAAACCTATAAATCCCCCTCTTGGGTATAAAGAGGGGAGGGCAATTAGATGAGCCAAAACCCTACTATCTAAGAGTCCAAGAGAGGACTCTAACACAAGATTCACACTACTAGACTTCAGCCCATACTAAAAATTGTCTTTCTTTCAAAAACCCTATATCTCGCGTTGTTGCTTAAGAGCTTATTTATAAAGGTAAGATTTGAGGCCTCTTATTGTACATATCATATATGTTCATACTATTTATATGGACTTATGATCTCCTATGATTGGTTGTGAGTGAGGTGATTTGAGGTAATCCCCACCTAGATCATAGGAGTAGGTCATTGTTTTATGTTGTTTTATTATACATAACTGACTATTTACATGTTGTAATTATTTTATTATTTTAATCTTAATCACACAGACTTATCTTGAGGCATGTTTACATTCGCACAAACATAGTATATTGATATACATATGATCTGATGTCCGTGCAAACTAATGTTTTATAACGGTTCTCTATTTTCATTGTATACCATGTTTCAATGTATTCTATTTACCATATTGATGTGCTTGTATGATGTTGTCATGTTGTATAATTATTCTATTCCTTAAAAGTATACTGGTGATATTTTATAATTAATGTGTAGTCTACATGAACTATTTTTCATGAGGAACATAGTCCATACAGATGGTTATGTTTTGAATTTATTGGTTCTTAGTTTATAGTCCATACTAACCCCCTCTAGTAAGGATCGCAGTCTATACAAACATTTTTTTTTGTAATTACATGTGTCGATTTATATGTTCTCTATGATCAATAAATATGTAGTTTTCCCTAGTGATAACTTCTTCTAAAGCATGTATCATAATTCACTCATTATATATGTTAAATAAGTTGATTCATTCTCTTTTTAGGTCTTCATAGACCATTGTTTGTTATTTCTAATTAATTCTCTGAGTTGTTTATAAGAAGCCATTCCTACTAGATTAGAGGTTTAGATGGACATATTAACCGTAATAAGTTGTAGTCTACATGTACATATACCATTGCCTTAACAAGTTTGCACAAACTTAATGATTTTAAGATGAGACCTATTATATGCTTTGTACTATTTCATTTGCTTTTGTACTTCTTATATC
>CANXYI012136848.1:0-12871 GCA_948208565.1 Hura crepitans | reverse complement strand
CCAAGTTCCTTTGGGAATTGGGTAAGGGGTGTTTCATTAGGTGCTATCAGAGTAGGTTTGGGCAGTTCTAGGCCTAATATGCATGAGGATTCTATACCTCATAAAGCTACACTATATGAGGTGGATTGTTTATGTTCTTATAGTTATGCATGATAAGTGAATTGACCCCACCAAATCGAGAGAAAGAGGTGGCCAGTTATGCTCCTACCACCATACATGGACTGAAAGTGTAGCCATGCTAGTGTGGAGTGATGCGGCTCACTAGCCATAGGCATAGGCATATGCTTTATTAACACTTGTACAGTAGATAATAGAGTTGCTGAGGCATACCTTTGCTGCTGCTCCACCACCACCTCTATAAGCTCCAGCACCACCTCTGCCACCCCTAGCTACCTTGCAAAAGACTTAGAGAGAGTAAAGAAGATGGGGGCTCTAGATTTTTTGGGTTTAAGAGAGGATGATGCTGCGAGGGCTGAATATTGGCTAGAGAAAACTATTAAGATATTGGAGTAGCTAGAGTGTACAACCGAGGAGAACTTGAAGTTTGCCACCTCACTCCTCCAAAAAGAAGCTTTTCACTAGTAGGACACCATAAAGAGAAGAAAAGCTACAGTTGATGTGACTTGGGAGTTCTTTCTCCAAGAGTTCTAAAAGAGATATATTATTGAATCTTACAAGGATAAAAAGAGGCAGGAATTTCTAGATCTAAAATAAGGGAAGAGATCAATATCAGAGTATGAGAAAGACTTTACTCGTTTGAGCACATATGCTGAGGAGTTTATACTTATATAGGAGGAGAGATGTAAGAGGTTTGAGAAGGGCCTCAATGTAAAGCTATAGATACAGATTGCCACTACCTAGATCAGAGAGTTTTTAGCTCTTATATTAGTTGCCTATGTTATGGAAGAGATGGTATAAGAGAAAAGAGATATTTTTCAGAAGAAGAGGCCATTTATAGTTGGCAAAACTAGTTTAGCACTTGGGCCAGGCAAGAAATAAAAGGAGTCCTAGGCTACACAGCAATCTCAAAGGTAGGGATAGGCATAGAGGTCAAGTTAAGCTTTTTCATTAAGGCTAGGACCCTTATAGTAGGCCTTTAGTGCTCTGGTATCTACAACAAGAAGTGCACCCCCGATGTGTGGGATGTGCAATAGGAAGTATTGGGGATAGTGTTGGCAATCTAGGCAAGGAGAATGTTTTATGTGTGGAGCCAGGGATTAATTTTAAAAGGATTGCCCATAGAAGCTGGCTGATGCTGCCCAGATGCAAGCTTCTTCACCAGCACCCAATTAAGAATAGAGGGAGAATAAAAATAAAAAGCTAAGTACCAATCAAAGGACAAGATTAGAGGTGCAAGCCCTAGCTTATTAGTATGCCATTCGAGCCCGTGAGATGGCAGAGATACCTAATGTGATTGTTGGTACTTTTTTTTATTTGATGTACCTCTTTTGGCTTTGATAAATCTAGGATCCACATATTCTTATATTTGCACTACACAAGCATAAGATAGAGGATTAGAGTCCGAACCTATAGATATGGACATCTTGGTGAGTAATCTTATTAGGTAAAATATGACAATGAATTTATTATACAGACATTGTCTTTTAGTGATTCAGGACTAAATGTTTCCAACTAACTTGATTGAACTTCCTTTTAATAAGTTTGATGCAATCTTAGGTACAGATTGGTTGTCTGAACATAAGGTAGTAGTTGACTATGAGCAGAAAAGGCTTACTCTTAGGATAGTTGAGGATCATGAGGTGATATTAGTTGGTGAGAGGAAAGCCTTACCTAGCATTATTTCAGTTGTGAGAGCTAGGCAACTCATTTGGAAGGGATGTGAGACTTACCTAGCTTATGTGATTGACACCAATACAACACCACCAAGTATTGATTAGATACCTATAGTGTCAGAGTTTCTTGATGCATTCCTAGATGACTTACCAGGCTTACCACCATAAAGAGAGTTAGACTTTGAGATTGAGGTGTATCTAGATACCACCCCTATGTTTATCACATCGTACTGGATGGCACCAATAAAATTAAAGGAGTTGAAATTCCAGTGGCAAGAACTATTAGATAAAGGCTTCATTAGGCTAAGCATTTCACCTTAGAGAGCATCTGTGTTCTTTCTAAAGAAGAAAAATAGGTCACTTTGATTATGCATTAACTACAAATAATTGAATAAGGTGATAGTTAAGAATAAGTACCCATTACCTAGAATCAATTATCTCTTTGATCAATATAGAGGCGGCAGTGTGTTCTTTAAAATAGATTTGAGATCAGGGTACTACCAGTTATAGATTAAAGAAGCTAATATCTCAAAAATTGCTTTTAGAACTAGATATAGGCATTATGAATTCCTAGTGATGCCATTTGGGCTTATAAATGCCCTTGTTACCTTCATGGACCTGATGAACATGATCTTTAAACCATATTTGGACTAGTTTGTTATAGTTTTTATTAATGACATTTTGGTGTACTTTAAGAGTCAAGAGGCACATGAATAACACCTAAGGATAGTATTGCAAACTCTGAGAGAGAAATAGTTGTATGCTAAGTTGAGAAATTATGAATTTTATTTGAAAGAAGTAGCCTTTTAGGCTATATTGCATCAGCAGAAGGCATTAGGGTTAATCCAAGTAAAGTTAAAGTAGTCTTAGAATGGAATCCTTCTAGGAATGTGATAGGGATCTAAAACTTCCTAGGACTATCTGGGTATTATAGGAAATTTGTGAAAGGGTACTCTATTGACTAGGCTGCTCAGGAAGGGTATGAAGTTTGCATGGGATGACAAATGTCAAGCCAGTTTTGACTGGCTAAAGGCGATATTAACAGAAGCCCTTATTCTTGCTGAACTTGTATAAGGGAAAGACTTTATGATTTATAGTGATACATCCTATAATAGACTTGGTTCTATATTGTTATAAGAAGGTAAAGTGATCACTTATGCTTCAAGGCAATTAAAGCCACATGAGAGGAATTACCCCACACATGACTTGGAGCTAGTTACAATTGTGTTTGCACTGAAAGTATGAAGGAATTACTTGTTTGGTGAAAGATGTTATATCTTCACTGACTATAAATGCTTGAAATACCTTCCCACACAAAAAGAATTAAACTTAAGACAATGATGGTGGATGGAGTTAATAAAAGATTATGATTGTCTGATTAACTACTATCCCAGAAAGGCTAATATGGTAGCTAATGCTTTGAGTCAAAAGTTCATTGCTGCTATAAGAGCTACGAACATCTACACACAGTATAATAATGATAATGCAATCTTAACAGAGTTACAGGTGAAACCTAATTTCAGACAGCAAATGAGAGAAGCATAAATATTGGATGAACAACTAATACAATTAATGAGCAAGATAAAAAAGGGGAAGACCATTGACTTTAAGCTAAAAGAAGATGGATGCCTTTATCACAATGATAGGTTATGTGTACTTGAAGTGGATGGACTAAGGACATAAATCCTAAAAGAAGCACATAAGGCTTTATATGCTATGCACCTAGAGAGCACAAAGATGTACCTTGACTTGAAGTCTCAGTATTAGTGGCTAGGGATGAAATGAGAGGCGGCAGAGTACGTAGCTTGATGTCTAACATGTCTATAAGTAAAAGCTTAGCCATTAAGTTCCCTTCAAATTGTTACATCCAATAGCAATCCCATAGTGGAAATAAGAGAAAATCATTATGGGCTTTGTGATGGGTTTGCCAATGAGAAGAAATAAATGTGATACAATTTGGGTGATCATAGACAAACTAACCAAGACAACCCACTTTATAGTAGTTAAAACAAACTACTCTCAGGATAAGCTAGCACAGTTGTATATAGATGAGATTGTGAGATTACATGGAATACCAGTGGCTATTATCTTTGATAGAGACCCACGTTTTACTTCTAGATTTTGGAAGAAGTTGCAAGAAGCTTTTAGATACTTATCTGACTTTTAGCATAACTTTCCATCCACAGATAGATGGATAGTTAGAATAGGTAATATAAGTGTTAGAAGATGTGTTACATAGCTATGCCATTGAATTCAAAGGAAGCTAAGGATCAATATTTACCCTTAGTAGAATTTGCTTATAATAACAACTACCAAGCTAGTTTAGGTATGGCATCTTATGAAGCATTATATGGTAGAAGGTGCAAGACTCCACTGGGTTAGAGTGAAGCAGGTGAGAATAGACTTATGGGCCCTGATTTGGTCAAAGACATGGAAGAAAAGGTCAAAATTATAAGGAATAAATTAAAAGTAGCCATAAATCGCCAAAAATCATATGCTGACTTGAGATAAAGAGATATTGAATATAAAGTTAGTGAAAAAGTATTTTTAAAGGTGTCACTGTGGAAAAAGATACTCGAGTTTAGTAAGAAAGGGAAGTTAAGCCCCAGATTCATTAGTCTATACGAGATTGTAAAATGTGTGGGACTATTGGCATACTGATTGGCTTTACCACTTGATTTATACCAGATTCATGATGTATTCCATGTCTCAAATCTAAGGTGATATTAATTAGATCTTTCACATGTCATAGCTATAAAAGAAATCCAAGTGCAGCCAAATTTGATGTATGAATAGGAACCGATATAGATCCAAGCTAGAGAGATCAAGCAACTAAGGAATAAAAGCCATATCATTAGCAAAGGTGCTGTGGAAGCATCACAAAATGGCAAAAGCCACTTAGGAAAGTGAGGAGCAAATGAAGACTCAATATCCACAGCTATTCTTATTAGGTAATTTTGAGGATGAAATTCCTTAAGAGGGGAAGGATTGTAATGCTTGTAAAACACTATTTTATAAGTAGTACCTCCGAGGCATGAATAGTGACTCTCGAGGAGCCAGGGCCTATTGTGATAGTAAAAAACGGGAATACTAGTCCTAAAATTTTGACAGGCTAGAAAAAGATGAAAATGAATTAATTAAAATTTTTTACAAAACCAATAAATCATTTTAGGCCAAGAACTAGTGAATAGTAACCTTAAATGAGTCTGTGTCAAGACAGCTCCAGAATGTGCCCAAATGGACTAAAAAGTACCATACCTTAAGCTCAAATATTCCAATGAGTTCATTGGAGAAGGAATTTTAATATTCTAAGGTTATTTGGTATTTATTCAAAATTTTTAGATTTTTTAGGTGAAGAGTAACCTTAGTTGCCATTAGAGTTTTGGCTTGAAATTTTACAGCTTCCTTAATAGGCATTATCAAGGATTTTTGGCACTAAAATCATAATTTTTAAAGGTCTATAAGAATTATTTTGAATTTTTGAAGTTTAAAAGAAAATTAGGTTAAAACGGATAGTCGAATTAACAATGATCCAAGCTGTCCACCCTCTTAACATAAAAGAGCTAGCACATGTGGGAGTGCTAAATGTGTCTACCACTATCATCTCCCCCATTTCCCCCATAGAAGCCAATACTATCTTCCTCCTTCACCCTTTACCCTTCACTATTTTTTCCTTTTTTCTCTCTCCTCGTACCACTAAATCTCATAAAAATTATATGGTTCTTGTCCTTCATGATCTCCATAAGCTAATCTAAGTGACAAAATTAAGAAATCTTAGCTAGAAAGAGAGATTTTATGAAAGGGTGAATAGTGACAATTTATAGTGTAAATGAGTTTTTCTTAATTTTTATTTTTGTTTTAGATAGCTCTAATGATTCTAAGGAAAACCATGTGCTTAGATTTTAATTTGGAGGTCTATAGAATTTTTAAAAAATTTTCTAAGCTTTATGTGTATATGTTTAGGTCAAGGAAAGGAAGTAGAGAGAGAAGGCCAATTAAAGGAGTAAAGTGTAGAATAAGGGTGTTCTCACACCCTAGGTATGTGGATTTAATGTAATTCTTGCATGTCATAAGGTGTGTGTATGTATGTGTGCATGTGAGTGTGTATAGAAGTATTAGATTTTGTGTGTGCATACATGTTTAATGTAAATTAATTTTGTGATTATGTTAGCCTAATGGAATAAAGCCTATGTGCATGATTTGTATGGAAGAAAAATAAGTGTACACATGTGATCTTGAAATGACCGAATGGTATCCATGGTGATAGTGTGATGTGTGCATGTGTGTGAGACATATTGATAATGCAATTGGCTTAGAAATGAGGGGTAAAATATGGTGACAACGCAAATTTGATGAAAGAAAGTTATGTGCATTACATAGGCACTTTGTGATCTAAGATGTGATTTACTATGCTAAATGAATTTGTGTATGGAAATGACCATTTTTAGTGTGAGTAAAATGGTGTATTATGATTGAAAAGAATTGAATTGGGAGAAATAATGCAAGTGTAAATAATGATAAGCAATATTATTAGTAGTAACAACGTGTGGTGGGCATAATGTGAAATATTATGGTAATTGAGTGAAGTAATTAGAGATGATGTTATGGGAATTGAGATAATGAAAATGACCAAATGTAAAGTGTTTAGTTCGTAAAGTGACTCGTAATTGGGAGATGTATGCTAGTGCACAAATGCTTATAATTGTGGCATATAAATATTAATGTAATGATGGGAAAAGGCATATAACTATGTGGGAAAATTAATAACCATGATTTGGCTTATTAGTTAGACACCTATTGTGTAACACCCGTAAGTCCAGGCTCTGTGAACAGTACCTCTGAGGCACAAAAAGTGTGCTCGGAGTGCCGAGTCACCTTTATAAGGCCCGAGGTAGGATGTACTAGTCATGAAACATTAAGGGGCTTGAAAATGATGAAAATGACTTAATTTTAAGATTTAGCAGAACCAATAAATTATTTTAGGCCAAAATCTCGTGAGCTATAGGCTTAAATGGACTTGGGCTAGGAATGACTCGGGATGTTCCTAGATAGACCTAAAAATACCATACCTTAAAGGTTAAAAATTCCCTTAAGTCCATTGGTGAAAAAATTTTTAAATTTCAAGGTTGTTTGCAATTTTTTCTTCATTTTAAGTTTTGCACATAAATCGAGGCAGTTAGTTAACTATCTTGCCAAGGGAATTTAGCTGTGAAATTTTATGAGCCTCTAAATAGGCCTAATTAAGGATTTCTAAAATAATGACAATGATTTTTGGAGGTTCGAGTGAATTTTTAAAATTCCCCAAAATTTTTATTGAAACCGAGCATTTTCGGGGCACTCAGGTGACACATGTCACCACCCAAGCTACCTCAGCCACCATGAATACCCCTTTATGCCACTTAAGCCTCCACTTGGCATCCACCTTCACTTTCTCCTTTCTTCCTCCTCCCTCTCTCGACCCTATCTTCTTTTTTCCTCCCCTACTTTCATGGCTTCTTAAGCTCTTTTCTCTCTCTAATTATCACCAAAACTTCCAATGATAAGTTACAAATTGATCTTTGAAGGTTTAGAAGGCAATAAGCAACCATAAAATTCAAGAAAATTCAAGGAGTCCTTAAGTGTACATAAAGGGAGCTTGGGAAACCAACTTTGTATGGGTAAGTGTTTCCTTCCTTTTTATTTTATTTCCTAGGGGATTTCTTTATTCTAAGGAGGCCTATGTATTTAGATTTTGGTTTGGAGTCTTAAGGAAATTTTGGTGATTTTTTTCTAAGGTATTGTCATGTGTGTGTAGGCTAAAGGGAAGGTAGAGTACAACAAGGTAATTCTCAAGCTTAAAGTGTAGACAAGGCTTTGCTTTTTAGAGAGGTATGTGAATTTAATGAATTTTAGGCATGTCATTTAGAATTCATGGGTAAATAATGTAGGAATGGTGTATAGAACTTGTAGTTAGGATGATTAATGTATGTATAATGGTGTATTATGCTTATATTGAGGTTAATTCCATGTTAAATGAATGAATTATGTGATGACTTGGTGGAAGAAATATAGGAAAGGTTATGACCTTACTTTGGTCGAGAGGTATGGGTATGCATATGGTACGTGTATGGTGTGATTTATGTGGAGATGTGATGGTTTTTAGTGTGGTTGATATGGAAATACATGAATTATGCATGTGAATGGTGAAAAATAGAAGCTTTAATGGTGTCACTTTGAGTGGTCGAGAGGTTCCTTAAGGTGCCTTAAGTTGTAAGGCATGGGTATGGCATAGTAGTATGGGACATTGAATGGGAATTAGTACGCTAAGGATGGCATTGTAGGTATATATGGTGAATTTGATGGAAAAAGGCATGTAAGCATAGTTTCATGTTATGGTTGAGGCATATACAAAGAATGTCAAGGATTGGTTTATATGTTATAAATGTGTGTGTATGTATGTATGCTTAAAAGATGTCAATGTATGTGTATGCATGGATGAATGTGAAGAAAAACATGAATATGGATATTAACAAGCTTTGGTCAAAAGGTATATAAGGTAAGTTTGGCATGATAGGCATGTTATGGTATGGTATATGTGTGCATGTGAATGGAATGGCATGGCATTTTGAGCATAGAATGTGTAATGTGAACTTAGCATGAGATATGTAAACATATGTGAGTAATGAGGCATGAAAATGAATAAATATTGGTAAGGCATTAAAGGTTGGAATGTAGTTAAAAATGGGATTGAAAATGGCTTGGAAATGGACTTAGAAAACATAGGCAAAAATGACCTAAAATTTGCTTAATTGGAATGGCATTTGAATTATTTGTGTATGAAATTTTGAGATGGCAATTGGATCCAATTTTAGTGGCATTTTAAGATTGATAATATGGCATGATAAATGGCCTTTAATGGCAAGTGATATAGCCTGAAAAGATGCCTAGTGAGTTAAGGTTATAGACTTATAATTTTGTACGTAAAATATAAAAGCGACTTGTAACTGTCCCGAAAAAGTGATTTATGGACTTACACACTAAAATTGCTCTAAACATAGACATAAATAGACTTAAAATAATGGCTCAAATTAGACTTAAAGTGAACTTAATTATGCCAAAGAAAGTGACCTAAAATGCCTTAGAAAAATAGACCCGTAACTATCCAGTAGGACCAAAAATGACCTATAACTATCCAGGTCAAATTTTAACTATCAAAATAAATTCCTAACTGTGTTTTTTTCACTTTTAAAAATTAGAAGATGATGGTTAGTAAATAAATGGACATAAAATAATGTCAGATGGCTTATTAGTTAGACACCTACTGGATTGGTTGACTAGTCAACTTAGGGATTCATAATTGCTAGATATTTGATATTGATTTTCTAGATATTAGGAGGTCTATGGACTGATCTATACTATCCTTTGGAAAAGTTTTATGTTGATGATTATCTAGATATTAGAAGGTCTACGAATTGATTCCTGCTATCCACTGAAGTTCTGTGCTGTGATTTTTGGATGTTGGGAGGTCTACAGACTGATCCCTGCTATGCACAATATGATTAGTGGTTGATTTGTTTGAGATGTTAGGGGGCCTATGGACTAATCCCTGCTATCTCCTGTCTAGTATTAGGAGGTTCAAGTGAACTAATCCTTACTATCAGACTAGGCCAATATAGCAGTTGAGGTCTAGAATGTGGGCCACTGCATAACTTTTTAGTTCACTCTAGGTCCAATGTCTTTAAGTGTAGTCTATCTAGTCAGGCTTATCAAATTTAAATTAAATTAATGTACATTTGATTGATAACAATTCACTGAATGACTAAATTAATTGAAATCATCAATGTGGCAAAATTTTAATTAAATGAACTAAGAGATTGATTAATTGGAATTAGTGCCTTGCATGAAGTTAATCTTTGTATTGCATTTATAACCTGTTATTTCATCTAAGTACTTGTATATAACATGTTTTTAATGCATTAGATTCACCAATGAGTTTTATACTCAGTGTATTAGTGTTTTGGTGTGTAAGTTGCAAAGGTAAGCAGTCTAGCCTCAAAGATCATGCAGTGTAGCAGCACAGACTATGAAGGGTACATAGAAGCCTCTTTTTCCTTTGTTTTATTAGTTAACACCCATGTGAACACTATTGGTTATGGGTTTAGCATTCTTAAAGGCTGTTTATATATGTATATATAAAAAAGGTAGGTGTAATGTATATAAACAAGTTGTCTATTTGAAAATGGCTTGTTTTTTTATGGTTTCTGATGATTGTGGGCCTGAGGCCCTATGTGATTGTGATATGTTGTTGATGTGTGATGAGATTACTGAGGGGACTAGAAGGGTCCAAGAGAAGGAGTTAGGTTAATAATATTATGGAAGTTCTTTTATCAGTGAAAAAAATTTTAGAATGTCACTTGGGTAGCCTTTGTGCTGCCTAATGTTTTGTAACATCTAGAATGTCTGTTAAATGGTTTTCTAAGCTTGTTATTCCTCATATAAGAATATTTAAGTGTTAAGGAGTGCACACCTAGAGCAATTTAAGGATGGATGACCTGGTAAGAAGTGCATTGCTTGTCGGGTTTCTTCAAGAATCTGGAAGGGGGTGTCATATTGGGTGGTATCAAAGCATAGGTTATATGTTCCTAAGTGTCTTACATGAGTGTTAATGTTTAGGGTTGTTTCTTTCTAAACTGCTACACTACTACGAGGCTGATAGGTACTATTTCTTTTCGTAGTTGATCAAGATGAGTGATCAGATACCTAAGAAATAGGGTGAGGAAGTGGCTAGTTATGCCCCTACAGCAGTTCGGAGGGAGCTAGCAATGTAGCTATACTAGAACCTAGTGATGCTGCATAGTAACAATAACCATAAGTATAACCACAGACTCGAGAATCCTCAACACTATTACAGCAGATAGTGGATCTACTTAGACATACTTCTGCAGCTACTGCTCCATCTCATCCACTAGCTTTAGTACCTCTACCACCACTAGCTTCTTTATAGAAGACACCTTTGAAAAGCATTAAAAAGATAGGAGTTATAGATTTTCTAGGTACAAAGGAGGATGATGTAGCACGAGTAGATAATTAATTAGAGAGAACCTTTAGAATTTTAGAAGAATTGGAGTGTACAAAGGAAGAAAGCTTAAAGTGTACAACTTCTCTCTTTCAGAAAGAAGCATTCCATTGGTGGGACACCATTAAAAGGAGGAAGGTAGTAATAGATCTCACCTGAGAGTTCTTAATAGAGTTTAGGAAGAGATATATTCCAAATTCATACAAGGATAAGAAGAGGCAAGAGTTTTTGGATTTGAGATAAGGTAGAAGAATAGTGTCGGAGTATGAGAAGGATTTTACTAGATTGATAAGATATGCTAAGGAGTTTATTCCCAATGAAGAGGAGAAATGTAAGAGATTTTTGAAAAGGTTGAATGTAGAACTAAGGGTACAGATAGCTAACTTGAGGGTTACAAATTTTATAGCATTGGTAGCATCTGTATATGATATGGAAGAAATGGTACAAAAGAAGAGGGATTTCTTTTAGAGAAAGAGATAGTTCACTACTGGGTAGTCTAGTACAGCCCCGAGTGGTAGTAAGAGAAGAAGAGAAGCACAATCTCAGTCTCAGTCAGTGCAACAGGCACAGAGGTAAACTCAATCTCAGAGGTCAGAAAAGGCTTTTACTATTAAACCTTAACCACCTCTCCAAGCCACTAGTTCTCCAGGACTAGCAGCTAATAAGCATAGACCCCCGACTTGCAATACTTGAAACAAAACACACTGGGGACAATGTTGGTTGAATACAATGGAAGAGTGCATTACTTATGGTGTTAGAGATTATTACCAGAGAGAGTGTCCTCAGAGATAGCCAGAGGGTGCCCATACTTAGGTATTTATTATAGCATCTCAAGGTAGTGGACAGAAGTAGGGTAGAGGGAATCAACCTAGTACGAGTCAAGGGATAAGATTAGAAGCTCATGCACTAGTGAGGTAATATGTTGTTAGGGCTCAGCAGTAGCCCCATATGTCATTATTGGTATATTTCACTTATTTTATTTTCTAGTTTTGGCATTGATGAACCCAAGATCTACACATTCTTATGTACGCACCACATAAGCACATGATAGAGAACTAAAGCTTGAGCATGTAAATATAGACATTCAAGTTAGTAATCTTATAGGATAGAATATGAATGTGAACCGAGTGTATAGGCAATATCTCTTAATAATTTAGGAATGTTTATTTCCTGTGGATTTGATTGAATTACCCTTCCATGAATTTGATGTGATTTTGGGAATGGATTGGTTGTCTAAACATCTGGCTGTACTGGATTATAAACATATGAAGCTGACCCTCTAGACTATAGAAGGATAGGTAGTGACAATTATGGGTGAGAGAAACCTTTCAGATAATCTCATCTTAGCTATTACAATAAGAAAACTCATTCATAAATGGTGTGAAACCTACCTAGCACATGTCATTGACACCAATACTTCCACCCTAATTCATTAATAGATCCCAGTAGTTTTTGAATTCCCTAATATGTTTCTTGATGAGTTGCTAAGGTTGCGTTTACAGAGAGAGCTTGATTTTTAGATTTAAGTGTATCTAGTATAACTCCTATGTCTATTACCCCTATAGAATGACACCTATTGAGTTGAAAGAATTGAAAGTGCAATTACAAGATCTATTAGACAAGGGGTTTATTAGACCCAGTACTTCACCTTGGGGAGCCGCTATTTTATTTGTGAAAAAGAAATATGGTTCACTTTGGTTGTGTATTGATTATACAAAGTTGAATAAAGTGACAATGATGAATAAATATCCCCTACCCAAAATGGATGATCTTTTTGACTAGTTGAGAGGTGCATGTATATTTTCCAAGATTGATTTGAGATCTAGGTATCATCAATTAAGAATAAAGGAAGTTGATATTCCTAAAACTACTTTTAAGACTCGATATGACTAGTATAAGTTCTTAGTGATGCCACTTGGGCTCACTAATGCCATAATAGCTTTTATGGATATAATGAATAGAGAGTTTCAAGCTTACCTAGATTATTTTGTTGTGGTATTCATTGATGATATCCTAGTGTATT
>CANXYI012136430.1:0-12831 GCA_948208565.1 Hura crepitans | reverse complement strand
AATAAATTATGCACATATAAAGCAAACAATATTTATTATGTATTCAAAATTAATAACTCACTTGCGTACTCATTGTATTCCATTTTCTTTGAGCCGAAAAAAGGATAATAAAAAATGCAACAGATATTTTTATTAAAATTCATAATTTGGCAAAGAACCTAAAAATGAAAATAAATTTTATGACAATCTCAATTATAGATATGACACAAAATTAAAAATCAATTATTAGATTTTTAGGTAAAAAACATATAGGAGACTCCAATTTTTTTTATGGTGATTAATCTTAGCATTAGTAATAAAGTTTGTTCTTTTTCATTAAAACAAGAAAAACATCATTATATAAAGAAAATCAATCTTTTTCACTTAATATATGATAAAATAAATATTCATTTACCAAAAAAAGTTCAATTAATTGGATGCATTTTAATGATACTTAATAAATTCAATAATAATTTTACTTATAAGACCTATTTTCTTCTTATTCTTGCATCATTTCTCTTAACTATAAATATTTACTCAATTTATCCATTTTACCTCTTAAAGATAAATATATTCATTATAACTAAAAAAATAGACTATTTTATTAATAATTAATAAGTTTTAAAATTTATTTCTATATTACAAAAAATCTTTATTTTAAAAGATCTTAAGTAATAAAAAAAATTATGAGAGGGGAGGTAAAATTAAATTTAAAACATACCCTATGCTTAAATGTAAATTTTAAAAAAAAATTTGGGCTTAAATGGTGATTTTATTGAATTTACGTAACCATCGGGGAAATTACCGAATTAATCCCTTATCTTTACTTTTTTAGAATAGACCATGCCATGCGAAAAGATGAAAATACCCCCTCTAAAAAATCTGTGTTTAATAGGATAGGGGTACTTTTGTCTTTTCTTATGCGGCAGATTTTTTATCTACCGTGTCAAATGACATAAACACCCCTCTCTAGAATTTTCTAGGCTTCAACTAGAGAGGGGTATTTTGGTCATTTCTCACGCGGTAGATTTTTTTATATATCTACCGTGAGAAATGACATAAATGCCCCTCTCTAGAATCTTCTATGCTTCAACTAGAAAGGGGTATTTTGGTCATTTCTCGCAGTAGATTTTTTATCTGCTGCCCCTATCTTCTTTCTTAATTATTTTCTACCTTTTCTCAAATGCTCTCTACTGTGTTTTCTTCTCTGGATTCTACCGTTTCTGTTCTCTCTTCTTCTGTTTCTAAATTATTCTTATTTTTTCATCATTCTTAATCTTTGCTTGATATATTTTGGTTATGTTACTCACCTTATGCTGGCCGTTTTCATGTCATTTTTTATGTTTATGGCTACTGCTTCCTATGTTTCCATATGTTATATTAAAGGGAAATCTATTAATGGCGGGCTATGGCTTCAGATCTGATAAGGCTTTGCTCCTTTTTTTTTATATTTTCTTGTTTAGCTTTTCTTTTTTTGACTTAAATCTCTTTTATTTTTGTTGAAATCAGGTTAAAGGTTTCTGCTGCTTTTTTGAAGGAAAAGGACTCTTTGATCTGTGAGAGGAAAGTTACTCCTTTTTCTATGTTGTTTTTAAAAAAAAATTCATCATCTTTCATCTTTTCGTATTTCGAAAAAACATTTTTTTGTTGTTCTATTTTTTTTAATGCAGATTTTTTTAAAAAAAATTGATTTATGTGTTTTTTCCTTTTTCTCAAAAAAACTGCTTATATCATTTTTATTTTTGTCAAATCAATGTTTCCTTTATTTATCTTTATATCAAAAACAAATTTTATTTAGATCTAATTTTTTTGAAAAAATCTATTTACATGTCTTTGAAAGAAAACACATTTCTATTATCTTGCTATCTTAATATTGTTCCAATATTTTTATTCTTCTGTTTATCCTATACTTGTATGTTGACTGTGATGATTGTCTAGGACTTCTTCTATGTTTTAAAGTTCTATTTTATCTATTATCTTAATGCCTTAATCTTATTTATGTAATATTTGGTTAAAACTTCTTTAAATCTTCTTCCTTACTATTGTTTGCATAAATCTATTACTGTACTTTTTTTTCATATTTTTTGGAGTTTTTTTATGTAGCAGATATGATATTATGACCTTTTTCACTATCATAGCTTTTTAAGGAAGTTTCAATGTTTGAAAATTTCTATACTAGGTATTTGCTCGATGATGATTATCTATGCATATTACTATGTTATTTTAGACCCCTACCGTTTATTGGCCGACGAACTTTAGTCAAATACACCAGCTTTTTTTATTTTCATTTTGAAAGAAATATATTTTTGTTCAACATCTTTTATTGGACTAAAAAATTTTTACAATTTATGTATCTATTTTTCACATATTTATCTATTCTAGCTGTAAACCTGGATGCCAATCCTAAATTCAAAATTTTTATTAATTAATCATCTCATCTAAAAAATGTTTTATTCATTTTCTATGAAAATATATTTTAAAAAAAAATGCCCTATGATGAAAGGAAAACCTTTGAATATTAATATGTTTTTTATTCTACAGTTTGCCCCTTTTAAAAAAAACTTTTGAACATCCTATGTATCGTGGATGTATTTTAAGATACAGATACTACACTTGATTTTAGGTTACATAGGTGTTCTTATTTTTTAGGGATGCTGGTGGACTTAAAATAAAAACATAATATGATGTAAAATTGAATCTAAGGGCTATCAAATAATCAAAATATGCATAGATAATAAATAAAATCAATTCCAAAAAAATAGAAGTGAATGTCATTAATGCTAATAGCTCTTATTCCTTTATGAGAATCCAATGCTAGGCTTCATAAAGGAATGAATAAATCCCTGTTATTTTCCTAGATTGATAAAAAGTTAGTACCTTCTTTTTTGAAAGAGAACTTTTGAGCTCTGGTATCCTCAAGCTTTTTTCTAGATCGCACTTCTAGTTTTCATTTTCTTTCAATCGACCTCACCTCTCTTTATTTTTTTATGGCTTTCCTTTTTCTCGTGGGCTAAATACTGTATGTGTATAGTGGTCAATATGGTGTGTATCTACCTTTTTCTACTGAAGTCCACTCCTCATTAATTTTTTTATATTTTCGTGTGGCTAAATCTTTACTTAGATGATTAAACTATTATATATTATTCTAATCATTTTTATATAATGGGTTTCTGTATGTATTTATTACTTTTCCCATAGATATTTATTTGATTTCTATAATAGGCTAGGGCTTATATACACTGATCCATTTTATTGTAATAAGAGGACTCTAGCCTTGGGCCTTTTATGCATATATGCACTGTATTTTTTCTTGGCTATTCTGATCTAAAACCTATTTATTCATTATATATCTTTGACTGTTTTCTTAAAATAAATAATGATAAAAGGGCCCCGTGGCCCAAAAAATGTAAAATTCATGCTTTGAGCCCGACTCACCTAATCAGCCATTACTATTTGGAAATAATACAATTAGGCTTTCAGTTTCCTTGAAAATTTTTGGATCTTGAACCCAACTGGTTTGAAAGAAAAAACCCATTAAAACTATCATTTAGTGGGCATAAATAATGGAGTTTGGACTTTATGTTCAGAATAAAATATAAAACTCAAGCCCAGAATAAAAATTCAAGACCATTTTGCTATATATATATTTATATGATTTATTAATGATATATGTATTGTGAATTTTCTAAAACTCAAATTGGATTAGTTTTGACTTTTAAAAATTAAAGAAAAATAATTATTTTATTAAATAAATGGGAATAACAGGCTCCCTTTTTAAAATGATAATAAAAATAATAAACTTTCATGATTAAATATTTGTTGAAGGGATTTATTAATGTTTATTTCTATTATTTTTAACATGAATCTTCTTGAACAAAATCAGATATCTACATAACCCTTTATAGGTTATGGGTTGGAAACATTGGATTAGGCCAAATGGCCTCCAAATAATTGATGTACATTTTATGTCACTTTTTTATTCAAAAATTCATAAAATATTCTTTGTGCCTCCAAAAATTTCCATTTTAGTTTTAAAAATACTCGATTAATGGGACTAGGGCTCACGTAAAGTTTTAGGTCAAAATTTCACCATTGACTTTTTGGCACTATTCATGGCCAGAGTAAAATATTCCGAAAAAATATCTATTGACCTCAGAAAACTATAATTCCTCCTCCATCATAGTTAGTGGAATTTTTTAGGTTCAAGGTATGGTATTTTTGAGACCATCCGGGCACCTCCTAGGGCTATCTCAGCCTAACCTCATTTTATCTTCGTAAACAGTAGTTCTTGACCTAAAATGATTTATTGGTTTTGCTAATTTTTTAATTCATTTGTTTTCCCTATTTTTAGGCCCATCAAAGTTTTTTGACCAACATGCCAGTCATTGGACTCAAAATGATAATCTGCACCATGGGGAACATCATTTAGGCCCTAAAGGTACTGTTCATAATACCTTAAATGTCGAGCTTTATAGGAAGAAAGAAAAATAAAGCAATTAATTTTCTAAACATATAAAAGATGTCAAACCTTTTTTTTTTGGTTAATGCTTCAATAGTGCCCTTTTTCCTTTTTCCTCTTAAGAAGCCGACGGCTTCTTCTTTCATCCTTTCCCTTTTCATTTTTTCTTCTCCTAAAAAATCCATCCCTTCATTCATGAATTGAAGCCCTTAATTAAACCTTTAAGTCCTTTTAATACCAATTCTAGCTTGAAAATCGAAAAAAATGAAGGATTTTTTGGTTAGGAGATTTTTAAGAATAGTAATCGAATCTCGATTAGGTAAGAAATTTTGAGTTTTGACATTTTTGCTACATTCTATATGTGCCTAAAAATGTATATTTGTGGTCATTTTGATTTTGGGATGAGTAGTTGATTTATTATGATTTTTCTAAGTTGAGCCTATTTATATTCATAAACAAAACCATGAACTAAGCTTTGAAAGGGAAGGAAAAGGCACAAGCTACTTTCAAGTAAGTGTTATGATAAAATTTGGTATGCGTATTCATTTTAGTATGTAAAATTAATGTTTGTGTAAGCATTTAATACTTGAAGATGCATGTTAGTGTTATGTAAGCATATGGAATTTATGAGCATTAATGATTTTTTTTTGAATGTATGAGATTAAGTGTTTATTACCATGATATATTGATTAATCAAATGCTTGTGGGCATGAAGGAGTTAGGGCCAAAATTTATAGGGTGTTAAGCAAGAATTGCTAGTGGTTATATTATGTATAAATTGCTTGATTATGGAAATTTTGAATATGTAAGTATATGAGAATGGTTTTGGTTATATGTGTGTGCTTATGGAGGGAGCTAAAATCTCTCCTTGGTTAATATAAAGCGAATGTGTTATATGTGTTAAGTATCAAGCTTAATGAATGATTAAATAAATGATAGTTGATATGTTATTGCTTATTATATAAATTTAATGATTTTAAGTGATGTGTGAACTATGTAAATATGATGAATGTTGTGATGATGCTTGTATATAGCTAGGCAAATGACATATCTTAAACCATGTTTATGTCAAAGTATGATTAAAATGGTCATGTATTGTTTTCTATGCATAAATCATTTATAATTTTTTTTCCATTAAGTCATATATAGTCAAGTTGGGATAAATTATGGTAATTTTGTTATTAAGACATAAGAATTATCATGATATGTATGTAATCATAAGTCAATTAAGACATTGGTAATTGAATAAAAAGTGTGTAATAAATAAGTTAATAATGCCCTATACTATTAGACAACCTAGATTGGATAGGTTGACTAGTCAACTAAGGAGTTTAGGCATATGCTAGTGTACCTCTAGGTGTTATGTGACCCACAGGTCTATGTTACAATATTTGCATCAATAAGACCTTTGGGTCCATGTTATGATTTTTTGTAGTTTGATGAGGCCTACAGGTCCATGTTATGATCTTTGGATCGATGAGACCTATAAGTCCATGTTACGATCTACAGATCAATGTGGTCTTCATGCCTAGTAATCCCAAGATCCTATTTATGAATAGTTATCTTTTAGGTATGGGCTTATGTTAAGAATATATGAATTGTATTGGTTAAAGATTTGGTAAGTTATTTAAAAATGCATAAGCATACTATGTTTGTGTGACTTATACACATGGTTAATATTGTGATTCTTATTTGGAATGTATATAATGAAATCTATATTATCATGTTTGTATGTTTTATATGATCAACTATATTAAGTTATATTTTAATATGCTATGCAATGATCATAATCATGAAGTGCATGCTCATGTTTGTATGATTATATATTAAGATGAATACACCACTAAGTGAAAGCTTAGTGCATCATCCTATTTTTGCGATGCGTAGAGAAAAGCTACATGTTAGATTTAAAGCCTTAGTACTATAGGAGTTTAAGAACCTACGTTTTGGGGTATTTTGATTTCTTTTGTATAATTTGTGGTGATGTAATTTAGTAAGACAACACTCTTATGTATATGAGGGATTTAGCCTAATCTATAATATATAATTTGTAATTATATTTTGTAAACCTTATTTAACATATCTTTTATATTTATTTTCTTCTTTTTTTAAAAGCTATCATAAGATTTCATGACTTGTATGATATCTCTTCCATACGCGTACTTGTGGACTGCTGCCTTGTGTTATGTAATAGAGGGTTAGATAGACTCAAAGGATGTTGGAATTTGATGATAATTTATAAAAGTATTTATTTTGATATGTTACTATTTAGGATAAGGTCCTTGTATAATAGTTATGTTGTCGAATATTTGACATAGGGTCCTCATTAGTATACCCCAAAAATGGTTTTTGACTATTCGTGCTTTTACCACATTGAACATATAAAGTGTGTTTTAATATAAAAAATGGGTTTTAATTTTTGTATTGGTTTTTAAATAGTGTAGTTTAGATATTGGTTATGTGTCATTCCTTATTCGGGTCTATTGTATGGAATAGGTAAGGGGTGTCATATTTGTTGGTATCATAGCAAGGTTTAAGTGTTCCTCTATACCTATGGGTTATATAAGAGTGTTGTAAAAGTTAAAAAGTTTACATCACTGAATTATACATATCAAGCCTTATAATCTAAAAGTACACCTCATAATGATAAGGAGATTGAGAGCCATGCTCGACTATTGTGGCGAAAAGAGCTGTCAGAGCTAATTCGATGACATCCAGTGATATAAAGCAAGTAGCACAATGACTTTAAGGGTAGACTATTTCATTTGAGCAGATGATAGAATCAGTGAAGCAAAATGTTTGTTTTTGCTACTACTACTACTACTACTACTACTACTGCTATAATTCATCCAATAGTACCTCTACCAACCTAACCAAAACCTCAGTCTTTATAGAAGACCTACCTAGAGAGGATGATAAATAATAAAGCTGGGTTCTTTAAAAGAGCGGTGCAAGAGGGGTTAAGTAAAGTTGAGTATTAGTTGGATAAGACATTGCAAATTATGCAATAGATGAGATACACTAAGGAAGAGTATATAAATTGTGCTACTTCTATGTTTTTAGAAGAAGCTCTTAAGTGGTGGGGAGACTATTATAAAATATAAGACTTAAGAGGATAACATGGGAGTTCTTTTTTTGTGAATTCAAGAAAAAGTATATCACAAAGCACTACCTAGATAAGAAAGATAGGAATTTATGGATATGAAGCAGAGGTATAGAACTATATCAGAGTATGAGAAGGAGTTCACTAGGCTTAGTAAGTATGCTAGAGCAGTTGTTGCTATAGAGAAAGATTGCTATAAGAGGATTGAGATAGGGCTAAATCTTGACATTATGCTCCAAATTCATCTAATAAGAATTCAAGATTCTTTTGCTTTGATTATTACATGCTAGTTAGTAGAGTTAGTCCATAAGCTAAAGGAGAAAAGAGATGGCTTCCAGAGGAAGAGGTCCTTTAGACAAGGCCAGAGCAATTCAGTATTAGCAGTTGACAAGAAACAAAAGGGAGACAAATCAAAGCAACAACCTAGTTAGAAATAAGAACAATCACAAAAATTTAGTGAGGGATCTAGATTTTAGTCATGATAGTAGACTCAAGTTTCTAGTGGACCTAGATCAACAGTGGGTAGCACTCTTCCTCCTCAGTCTGAACATTGTTATAAAAGACATAGAGGTATATGGTAGAAGACTATGCCTAGAGTATGTTTGGGATATGACTCTAAGGGCCATATGTTTTGAGATTGTCTTTCTAGACCTACAGATTTAGTTTAGAAGAAAGATAAGAAGGATACATGAGAAAGAGTTCGAGGAAATGAGAGAGATAAGATAGAGAGCATAGCTCTAACTAGGCTTTATGCTAGAGAGGATATGCACTCACTTGATGTTATACCGGGTACTTTCCAACTTTTTAATTTATGTACTTGAACACTGATAGATTTAAGGTCTACATACTTTTATATCTATATTGCACGGGCTTTAGATTTGAGGTTAGTGTCAAAAGATGTTGATATGGATATTTTGGTTACCAACCTAATAGGATAACATGTAGTTATGAACAAATTGTATATGAACTATGTTTTATCAAATCAAAGACATGCTTTCTTTGTTAATTTTATTGAATTACATTTCAATAAGTTCGATATGATCTTAGGCATGGATTGGTTGTCCAAGGATCATGCAATGGTAGATTATTAAAAGAAGAGGATAACACTCTAAGCTAGTGATAATCAAAAGTGATAGTTATGGGTGAGAGAATAAACTATGTGTCTAATATGATTTTTGCAATTGTGGCAAGAAAAATGAAAAGGAAAGATTGTCAAGCATTTTTGGCTCATGTGATTGACACTAGAAAGGAAAAGCTACATGTAAACAAGATACTTATTATATTAGAGCTTGAAGATGTCTTTCTAGAAGAGCTACTTATTTTGCCACCAGAAAATGAGCTAGAGTTTAGTACTGATGTGTTGCCAAGCACCACACCAGTTTCTATAGCTCCATACAAGATAATCCTTAGGCCATTCTTGGATCAGTTTGTAGTTGTTTTCATCGATGACATTCTTGTGTATTTAAAGAACTAAAATGATTATATGAAGCATTTGAAGGCTATTCTACAAATGTTGAGGGATGAGAAACTCTATGCCAAGCTTAGTAAGTGTGAGTTTTAGCTAACAAAAGTGTCATTTTTAAGGCATATAGCTTTAATAGAAGGCATTAGAGTTAATCCTAGCATGGTTAAGGTTATGATAGAATAGAAACCACCCAAGAATGCTATAAAGATTAAAAGTTTCTTGGGTTTGGCAGGTTATTATAGGAGGTTTATAAAGGGGTTTTCTCTAATTGTAGTGCCTATGACACATCTTTCTAAGGAAGAATGCCATATTTGTATGGGATAGCAAGTGCTAGGAGAGCTTTCATAAGCTCAAGAGCATGTTGACAAAGGGTCCAATCTTAGTTCAGCCAATTTTAAGGAAAGAGTTCACTATCTATCATGATGCTTCAATAAATAGGTTTGGATATATACTCATGTACAAAGGTAGGATAGTTGCATATGCTTTAAGATAGTTAAAACCTTATGAGAAAAACTACCCCACTGATGATTTAGAGTTGGTAGTGATTGCGTTTTGTCTAAAGATCTAAAGGCACTACCTATATAAAGAAAAATGTTATGTCTACATTGACCATAAAAATTCTAAAGTATCTTTCCACTCAGAAGGAGCTAAACATGAGATAAAGGGGATGGATATGATTGCCTTATTGACTATCATCTAGGGACAACAAATATAGTGGTAGATGTATTAAGAAGGAAGCTTATATCAACCTTGAAACTGATGAATGTTAGGTTAAAGTTACTTGTTAATAGGGGTTTGTCAGCAGAGCTTTAGGATAAGCCAAGTTTGTTGTAGCAAGCTAAGGATGCTTAGAGGGATGATCATGGATTTCAAAATGTTATAAGCATAATTCAAAAGGGGAAGCCTACTGAGTATCAGATTAAGGATAATGGTTATTTGTATTATCATGACCATCTACGTATGCCTAATAGTAAGGATTTGAGATAACAAATTTTGCAAAAAGCCCATAATACACCATATGCTATGCATCCTAGTAGTACTAAGATGTACCAAGACTTAAAGATAATTTATTGGTTGTAGGGCATGATGAGAGACATACTTGATTTTATGACTAGATGCCTTACTTGTCAACAAGTTAAGGCTAAGCATTAGGTTCTATCAGATTGCTTCATCTTATAGCAATTCTAGAATTTAAATTGGACCGGGTCATCATGGATTTCGTAGTTTGGCTACTGAGGACTAGGAGCAAGTGCAACTTTATATGGGTTATGGTTGAAAGATTAACCAAGTTAGCACACTTTGTTCTAGTGAGAATGGATTTCTCTTTAGAGGAGTTAGCAGAGCTTTATATTGATGAGATCGTTCAGTTATGTACGGTGTCATTTTCTACCATTTCTAATTGGGATCCTAGGTTTACATAAAGGTTTTAGAGGAAATTCCATAATTCTTTAGGAACTAGACTATATTTTAGCATAGCTTTTTCATTTGCAAATGGATGGTAAGTCAGAGAGGGTTATCCAAGTTCTAGAGTATATGTTAAAAAGTTGTGCCATAGATTTTAAAGGTAGTTGGGACCATTATCTCTCTTTAGTAGAGTTTGTCTATAATAATAGTCTCCACATGAGTTTAGGTATGGCTTCTTATAAAGCCCTATATGCAAGGAGATGTAGAACACTATTATGCTAGAGTGAGCTTAGTGAAAACAAGTTTATAGTGCAAGATTTAGTTAAGGATGTAGAAGAGAAAGTGAAGATTATTAGAGATAAGCTTAAGGTTGCTTTAGACAGACAAAAGTCCTATGTAGATTTATAGAAAAGAGACATCTAAAATGAAGTAAGCTATAAAGTTTTTGTTAAGGTATCTCCCTAGAAGAAAGTGTTGAGATTTGGCAAGAAGGGTAAGCTAAGTCCATGGTTCATTAGTCCATATGAAATAGCTAAATGTGCGGGTACATTGGTTTATATATTAGCTTTAACCCTTGAATTATAGTAGATTCATGATTTGTTTCACATTTTTATGATGAGAAGATATAGATCAGATCCAACACATGTGTTGTCAGCTGAAGAAGTGGATATACGTCCAAATTTGTTCTACAAGGAAGAGTCAGTGAGTATCTTAGCCCAAAAGGTTATAAAATTACAAAACAAAATTATACCTTTGGTGAAGGTTTTGTGGCAACACCATGGCATGGAATAAGTTACTTGGGAAATCGTGGGTCAGATGAAGGAGCAGTATCCGTACCTCTTTAACAAAGGTAATTTTGAGGACGAAATTCCTTTTTAAATGGGAAAGGAATGTAATGTCCAAAAAATCTCAACTTTTGTGAATAATACACCCAAGATGAATAGTATTTCTTAAAACCCAGATGGCTTAACAACCTTGCCAAGTGGATAATTCCACTTTAACAAGAGGAAAGGGACTCTTCCTATGCTATAGTGGGTAGTGATGCCATAACAGCTTGAAGGGGGAGTTTCTTCCTCTTCCTTATGGTTTTCCTAGAGTTTCTAGGTTCTAAAAATTCTTTTGGGATGTTAGTGAACTTCCAAAAGTGGAATGAAGGAAAAAAGAACTCTCAAGAAGAAATTAAAAATCCCTAAAAGTCCTAGGGTTAGAATTAGTCTAGCAAAGGAGAAAAGTGAGCTTCCATGGCATTTTTTTAAGTTTTCTTGATTTTTTTGGTTTGGAATTAGTTCTTTGGCATGCCTAACATCTGGGGGGATGTATGTTCTTTGTGTTTGAGGTTAATTTTGATAAGGAAGGACTTGAAGAAGGGAGGAGAAAGTCATCATAGGGGTTAAAATTGAAGCTGGCAGTCTAGGCATGGTGGAAATGGCACCTTCAAAGTGAATATGTAAGTGAATTCAAATTATTTTCATCATGTTATAGGCTTTTTGGGAGGCTATAAATATTGGTTTAGGATAGCTTAGTGCTATGTCAGATGAATGGGAACTAAAAATTAAAGGATAGATGTCCATATGTGCATGAATTGTATGTGTGATGTTTGAGGAAATGGTGTATTGGTGCCTAATTTTGCTTGCTACCCAAAATTGATTCAGTACCTATGGTCATGTAAGGCATAGGATGATGTTTAAGGTTAATTAGCATGTTAAGAAAAAGGAGTTGAAGTGTTGAGAACTTGAAATTATAGTAAGAAGCATGTTTTTGGTTAAGTACCCGAGAGCATTGCTATGTACTAATGGTGTTTGCATGGCTTAATGTATACGAAATTTGGGTATGAATGGCCTAGAATAAATGGTACATACTAATGCACATATGTATGTGTTGAGACAATACTTTAGAACTAGAAATGCATAGTAAATGTAATGAAAAAGTGTGATTAGGCTTACATGCCTTAGAACCCAAAAGTTTTACACTATGGGATATGAGTTAGTTTAGGTTGTTTAACCTATGGTGGAGTGTGATTTGTGTGAAATCTTGTGAACTTAAAATCATGGTATTAAGTGGTCTAAAGTTGACATGAATTATGAATGCTTATGATAACTATGAATGCTTGAAAGTAGGTATATTGACCTAGACTAATATTTAGAGAATAATTAGAAAAAAGGCCTAAATTGTAATATGAAATAAGGCATGTGAATTAGCTTGATTTAGTGGTAATGGACAAGTACTATAAGGGCTTGATGAATAAACATGAAAGGACCTTAATTTGGACTTGTATAAATGTTGATAATGTACTAATAAATGAATGAATAACATTGAACCAAAACTTGTGTCAAAGGCCTAGAATATAGACTTAAGAAGTGAATTGAAATGTAAAATGTGAATGGACCTAAACTTATGCCTTTGGGCTAGAATTTTGAGATG